>JAEIHY010012358.1:0-20091 GCA_018904565.1 Drosophila tsacasi
ACTGACCGTTGAAGTTAGAATATGCAACTCGTGTTACAGTTTTGCTCGTCAGTGTACATAGAGGTGGTTGGGCCATGTGTTAGTTGGCTTACGATTCCACTACGTGTTGCCGTCTAAATGGGTTGTTGCTTTTCCGCTTGAAAAAATGTTTACAGAGGAAGTAAAAATGTATTAAGTGATCTGATTTTCTTTTTGACTTGAAAATATAGCATAACATTAATTAATGTCACCAAAAATTAGTTTAAATGCTAAACAAAAATTATTAAAGGGCTAGTAAATCATTAGGTACTTATAAAAAATTCCTCATATTTAATAAAGCACCTAATTTGGTGACAAGACCGATTCTAAAACTCTCAAAAGACCAGTTCTCTACTATAATTTAAATTATATCAACCATAAAAGCGTCTAAAAAACTTTTAGCCTACAAAATGTACCTTTACCCTATTTTTTATATTTTTCCCTCAGTGTCTAACTTATTTTTAAAGGGTTTATAGGACCACAGCAATCACTTCTCCAGCTTTCGCGGCTGCTGCCGTGGCTCCCTCGTTATTTGTTTCGCTTGGCGCGTGCCTCAATTATGAGACCAAGTTAACATCCACTTGAATGCATCGCGAAATAGCAATAGCAATGGCAACATAGTTGCCCCGGCCAAATGTCAAGGGAGCAGCAAGAGGCGGCAGAGAAGAGGGGGAACGCCAGGTGGAAGCCAGGTGGAAACTCCGGCCAAGTGTTTAACCCAGTTCGCAGTTTGGCGCAGCTCACAGCTCCCGATCCTGATGCAGCTTTAGTGGCCGCCTTTGTTGCCATTGTTGTCGATTGTTTGCCGCTTGTTTGCTGCTCTTGCACTTGCCGCACGTAATTGTTGCAGTGCTTGTTATTTTCCCGTTGCTGCTGCTGCCTCGAAAAGTTATTAAAATGAAAAAGGCAAAAGCAAATCGATTATGCCGGATGCAGTGCAGCAGCAGCAGCAGCAGCAGCAGCAGAGTTCCAGAGCAGGAGCAGCACCAGCCATTGGAACTCTCACAATTGCCACAACTTTTTTTGCCACACACAAAACTTTTATTTCCCAAAAAAATGGAGAAAAGAAAGAAAGGGAGATGAAAGGCAAGGAGTGGAGGAACAAACTTTAAATTGACATCGAATGGCAAAACCGAAAGCTGCTGTGGCATGCTTAACAAACAGTGCCAATACCTAACAAAAGTGAAAAGTTGTCGAAAGTTTTCTTTGCCGAAAAATGATAAGCCGACACTGCCCTCTCTCCCCGCGCATTATCCCTAAAAGTCACGCACGCTTTTCGATTTAGAGCGGGCTGAGAAAAGGGACTAAAGCCGAAAGTTTTTTGGATCCGGAGATGGGTATCAAAATCGATATTGCAGTGATTTGACTTGTATATCGATATCACATGGTGTTTATGGAAGTTGTGATCAATATTTACTTAGATAAATATCGAATTAATTATAATAAAATACATTACTTATCGTTGCTTCAAAATTTCGATATTATAGATTTGTATTTATATATCAAATATTTAAGTAAGTAATAATTGGTTAATTCCCTTTGAAGACCCCAATAGATACTCTTAATGAGCCATAAAATTGACTTCTTAATAATTTCGATACTCTTCATACCTGAAATATAGCTAATCCATTTATCAAATTTTAATACTATCGATATAATATAATGTATCAAATATTACACTAAAGGAATATATTCTTATTGTAATAAATACAATTAAAATTGATTACTTTGAAAATTTTGAGATTATCAATGCAAATATTAAATGATAATTATCTATTATTATTACATTTAATTTCCCTTCGAATTCGATACTTTTATCGATATTTCTCTGTTATCCTCTCTATGTAACAACATCCCAATCATCCCTCTCCGCTATGGACCGTTCCACGGGGCGTATGAGTAACAGTTTTTTATATGCAAGGCCAGCAATGTCTATGGCTTTGTGTGTAATGCGAGTTTAACAACTGAATTGTTGACTGACATTTAAATTTGCCAACAGAATTTGCATTTCTTTCCTTCAACTCTCGGCCCCTCGAAGAGCCTTCCCCGAACCCCTCCCTCCTATCTGTCACTCGACTGGGCCTTTGTGTGTGTGGAATTTATGCAAATAATAAGCATTTCCTTTTGGGTGTCTCCATTACTTGCTTGCCACGTCTAATTTTCGCCTAACTTTTAGGGGGTGCCACCCCCAACCCCCAACCCCCCTGTTCGTGTTTGAGTTGGCAAACAAATTTCAATTGCAAGTTTGGAGGCATTATTTCTTTTCCTTTTCCTTTTCCTTTGACTTTGATGTAATTTAATGTGGCATTTGGCTTGCACTTTGGCTTTGGTATTTGGCCACATGTTCTCGTTCTACCCTCCTGCTGGTGCAATTAAATATGAAAAGTAATTTTTATTGTATGCCAAAAAGAAAAGAAGGAAAAACTGGCACTGCCACTGGAAATCCATTCGTTTTGGACTTATCTGCATTTCGCTGTTGACAGGCCAAAGAAAATCCCTGGAAAAAAGGCGAGCTGCCAACACGACCAACTGCAATTTGCATGCCAAGAAATAATTTTATAGCTCTTTGGATCTTGCACTTGCCTGACTTGGATCCTTTTTCCTTTTTTCACATAAGAACTTGCTAAGCAGGGAGAAAAACTTGGGATCTAAAAGGGAAAATAGGTGCAGGTAATGTTTTGATAGGAAAAAATTCAAGAGAACTGTCACATAAATTGTACATCAAATAATTGTTTTATTTGTTATAAGGAGACAGTATTCTTTGCATATATAAACCGATATTTCAATCCTAAGATACCAGTTTTTAAGCTACTTATTTTCCTCAGTGCCCTAACTATCGCATCTCATTCATTGAAAAATGTCTTTGGCAGCTGCCGGAGAACGTACTTCAATTGAACTTGACAGCTCTTTCTGGGGGAAATATCAGGGATTTCCTTGGCAATGCTCCGCCCCCTCAACAAGTGTCGCTTTAATATTGGCCAAAAAGCACATTTCTGCAGCGTAATTGGGAGTGAAAATCCTTTGGTCTGGGCCCGGCGGCGTATGCGCAATCTCATTGTCAGCCAACTGGCAGAAATAGTTTGGCTTAAGCTGAATATTTACGGTCATTGCCTTGATAATAATTATTTGCGCCGGCCGGGCTGTATGCCAAGGGGAGGCTGACGCCTCTTGTGGCTTTGACAGCCGACAACTGACACTTGAGGCGCCCCGTTAACGTCGTTTACCATATTTACGCTTTAAACGTTATTTATTTGCTTCTGGCTGGCTTCTGCCAGCCGGAGCCGGAGAGACAGCAGCAGGACGGAGGACGCGGGAGGACATTCTCAGGCCCAGAAAAGCCTGTCAGGGCTGGCGCCACTCAACTTTGATATTGTCAAAATGTAGCACGCCCAAAGTGTTAACCACTGGCAGGCAGTGTGGCAGGCCGCAGACAATCTGCCTTGGCTTTCCTAAGCCAAATGGGTTATGGATGATGGTGCGAGTGGCGGGCAGATTTCCCGGGCTTTAGTTAAGGCCAAAAATGCCGCACTAAGTGGCTTTTTATCAAATGTCCTTAGTCTCCTTGTACCACTATAGCCTCTACGTATATATATGTAACTGCGTACATTTGTTCCATTGGCTTAAGTGTCATCTACGTGCCGAGGGGGCGTGGTCAGTGGAGGCACTTAGCCGTTTGCAGGGGCCTAAAATAACAATGATTAAATGTAATTTTAGGAAGTTTACCTCCCACTGGTGCTCCTACAGCTACTCCCCTGTATTTTTTCCACCCACACCATCCCCCAGGGGGAAAGCTCTCAAGTCTAATTACAATTGGGTTTGTTTTTTCCCCGACGCTCCCCGGGGCTGGGGGCGCACTATAGTTGCGTAGGAGTTGGCCAATTTTTGGGTCCCTTGATGGTGCCAGTACCAGTGCCAGTGCCAAGCGTGAAAAGTGCCGCGAGAAGTTCACCAACAACATGTTTAAAAAAAAAAAAAAAAAAAATGGTAACAAAAACAGTTGTTTGGGAGTTTGTCCGACGCGTCGCCTGCCATGTTTGCTCCCTGTCTCAACTTGTCACGAACAAAAGCGCGTCCAGGACCTCTTCCTGAAAGTGCCCACACTTGCAGAAAATGTTCAATATAATTGAATTAGCAGATTTGAGGTTGAATTTTAAGCGAACTGAGCACTACTGAGATACACTGAGTAAAATAATGCGATTATTAGTTTTTAGGGAAATAATAATTGATATATGTAGATAGTATTTATCATATTTAAGCCAGGATGCTGAACTTTGTACATTAAAATAATAATTATCTTCTTAAGCACTTAGGAATAAATGTGTACTCAAATTCCCAAGTGCTAAGTATGTGTTATTCACTGAATATTGAAGTTAAGTGAAGGGATGTCTTTCTTTTAGTCCCAACAACACTTGAACAACTATTTTATTTTTAATGATAATTATTAAATTCCACTTTTAATTCCTCTGAAATCCTTTTGACATAATAAGGCTTATCTCTGCAATTTGTCCGGTGCATTAGTGTCGGTGCTGTGGCCTCTGATGTAGCTGCCGTGTATTGTCAACAGCAACACCAACAAGCAACGACAACAGCAACGCCAGGAGCAGGACCAGGAGCAGGTCCAGGAGCAGGAGCTGTGGCAGGGGCAGCACTTGATTCGATGCACAAACAAGGCCCGTCCTCCCTCTCTCTCTCTGTCTAGCGTAATTACACGCCATGTCTGTTCCATTCAGGCGCCATTTTCCATACCGTCCGCTCCCCGGCATTTTCCATTCCACTTCCACTTCCATTTCCATGTACCCCAGCCATCAGTTTCCGCGCTCGCCCTGTTTGATGTGTGTGTGCGTGTTTTATTTCGAGTGCCATTTGTTTTAATTAAAATTATTTAAAGCGTTTCCAGCTTCAAGTGCTGGTGCTTCGACAAGGCGACAGGAAGCCAGCAAATTTAAGTTTGTCCTGAAACCCAATATTAGACACTATGCCAGGCCACAGGAGTTCGGTCAGGTTTTTGAGAAATTGTTGCTTTGTGAGTAATACGAGATGGGGTTATCCAATTAATCCAATTAGTCGCTGGCCCAGGGGAATGTAAAATAATTGCCAGCACGATATGCATGAATACATATTCAGATATATTTGTATATTGGAGTGTCGGCAACACGAAAGGGACGTGCATACAGAAAATTAAAGTTTTAAATTAAATTAAAATTGGTGTGCCATAAGCAATTACTTTTTTCTGCCATTGACGTTTTTTCTACACTTGTTCATGAATTAATCTGAATTAGATGAACAAAAAAGCATTTAAAGTTGGTTTTCAGTGGCGAAAAGGAAGCTGTTTATATTTTTTCATGATTACAAATTTATTTTCTATAAAATTTAATATTTCTGCTCTTTTATTACATTTTCTAGCATAAAGAAAAACATGTTATGCAGGAATCCTGAATAAGAAATATAGTTGAGGCCTTTCGAAAGGAAGTAATATTTATATTTCAAGAGCTAAAAACTTTATGGGACTTCTGGGAGAGCCAGCAACTTTTTTTTTATGATAGCAAAACTGCTGTGTACGTTTCATACATTTTATCCGATTTAAATAGAACCGATTTCGTGCTCAAATAGTAGACAACACCATATTTATTGCCTTTTCTGTGGGTGTGTGTCGGTGTTTGTGTGTTTATGCGACTCCTTTTTTTGCATGCTGCAGGGCAGCAGGACTTTATTGTCCACCTAAATGTCGTTTTGCTGATTTGTTTGCCGACGAATCGCATTTTATTTGTATTTTTTGCGGTAAACACATGCATAGAACCTTTACACTTACAGCTATCATACAGTTGAGGCCAAGGTAAAAGCTCTGAAAATGGATTAATATAAAAGAAATTTTTAAAGTTTAGAAAAAGTATTTTTTGTTAATTACTTAATCTCTGCAGAGAGTATTTATTAAATTTTTAAGAGAAGTACGTTTATTTTAATTACTTTTAAAAGCGTATACGTAAATTTAAATTGTGTTGAAAAATATATTAAAAATTGAAGAACATTTTCGTTTTCTAAATCTATCAGTGATGCTAGTACTTCCGCCGCTGCTGTGCTGGCAATACAATATCAAACGCAGCTATAAGAGACACTTAACAACGGTTCCTCGGCCATTTTGTTTGTGTTACTGCCATTTGGTCTTTTTGCCTTTGTTGTACTTTCTGTTGTTGCTGTTTGTGCACATAAATGAGAAAAACCAACGTGGCAACCATAAAACACACACAAACATACACACAGAGAGAGAAATACGCACTGAGGCACATTCTCATGTTTGCACAATAAAATTTCAACAATATACGCGACAGCAGCAGCAGCAGGGTCTTTGTACTTGAGTAAATTGGATCTGTGCAGCGGCCCATGATGGGGCACCCCCCAAATAGGGCGGGCGGGATGTTAAAATTAAATAAATATTTGCCTTAAAGCTCCCTCCTTCCACCCTCTTTCCAGCGGTATTTAAAGCAGGCAACCGCAGAAACGGAAACCCGAAACAAAAGTCTCCAGTCGCGCGTCCTGAGTCCCCGACTTTCCACGTGCTTCTTCCCAAAAATCGTTGCGAAAGTATTTCCACTTGGAAATTCCCTTGCCCCCAAAGGGTTTTTTACGCCCCGCGCGCACACAGCTTTATTGTCCAGATTCTGGGGGTTTTTACGACAACAGCTGTCCGTTTACAATGAGAACTATACACATTACTCCCTCACCCCCCGTGTGTGTGGCTTAATTGCTTTATTTATTTTTATAGCAGTAAAAACAGAAAATATTGCCGCACTCATAATTAAAGCAGATACTGGGTGCGGCAAGAAGGCCCTCTAAATTAATGACTAGGATTATTTGGCTTTTATTATAACGGGGATAAATATTTAATATGCGGAATATTGGCAGTTCATATAACAATTCATTTGATTATGAAGCCTTAATTCGCTGTTTTTATTAAGCCAATAAAAATATGGGTTTATTAAGGTATTTATTCTTGTAATAATATATCTGGTAGCGTTTTATAAAGTAAAGAGCTTAAAAAGGGTTGTAAAAAAAATATTTACCTATTGTTAATTACATTTATAATTAATTTGATTGGTTTCTTTTTTTAGTTTCTTTAGTTTTTCAACCTCTGTCTTTAATAAATTAATGTAATAACACACATATTCGCCACAGAAATCAGCTCAATGAAAGGTTTCCATTCCTCGTTAAATATTTACGCAATTTAATAAGGCATTTAAGTGTAGTTTTTTAATTTTTCCAGTACACTCTCGCTATTTTTCTTTCATTTCGTTTTCGTTTTTCATTATTTGTTTTGTGACTCCGCACACATTGGCGATAAATGATTCATAAACAATTTTTGAAATGACAAAACGAACTACAGTTAATGTATGCACACACATAGGGTTTTTTGTAATTTAAACAATTTATGAAATGAACTTCAACTCAATGAAATTCTTTGCAAAAATGGATAACGCGTTAAATAATAAATCTCTTCATTCGAGGGGTTTTCACAGCGACAGCTGTTTTTATACAAAAGATTCACGGTTTTTGTTGTAACCTGAGTTCACCTATAAAAGCATCGGGGTTTGTGCGAAATAAGTCATTTTCAAAAATGAAAATTTGTGTAATACTTGTGGTTATATCGCTGGCTGCCCTCTCCGAGGCTTCGGGACGTGGCCGAAGTCACAGCGTTACTTGGGGAGCCAGGACCTTCAGGGACATGCACTTGCGCAGGGAGATTGTCACGGAAAAGTCCAAGTTCCTGCGAGTGGTGACTCGCGATTGGACTTTTAAGCAACAGGTTTGCTTTGCATTTAAGTTAAATATTTCTCTTTAATTAATTCGTATTTTTTAACTTCCTTTCAAAGAAATACAAGCGCACCATCACCCAAATTGTGATCACGGATCAGGTCAGGGATGGAAACGGTGGCTATGCCTACTTAACGGCTGGCGGACCTCAGAGCTCCTATGCCAAGATCCACTTTAAGAGTCAACGCAACCAGGGCTTCAGCTTCATTGTTGACATTTACGGCATTTAATACCTCGGGCATTGTTCTGCTTTTAATTATAATTCCACTGGCTACCTTGCCTCCTTACAGATAGTTTGTTTATTTCATGGAGAGAACACATATTTGCATACTGAATATATATCCGCAAGCGTACTCATACTGCGTACACACACTGTACACACACTCCGTGCAGCCTGTATTTTATGGGGAATACCATTTACACAGGCCAAATGAACTGCAGCTAATTTGCAGTTGGCGTGTAATATTTATTTAGGGCTTCTGATTGATCGGGCGTGCGAATTTATACATTTTGGTGGCTTCAACAATGGTGCGAATGGCTATTTTGAGTTTAATGGTAGTAATAATAGTGAAAGAGCAGAAATTCAATGAAAAATTGGGAGAAATGGGTGGAAAATGGCTTTAAAATGCGCAAGCAAGGAGGGAATTTAAGCTTTGCTAATGTAAATATTGTAAAATACGTTTTAAAAGGAGAAACATGAAGTAAAGGATCAGAAGGATCTTAAAATATGTTTATTGTAACACTTACAAAGTCATTTCAGCTCCATTATATATTTAAAACTTATTAACTTATTAGCTGAAATATAATATCACATTTTCTCTCTAAACCCTTGCAGGGTATCATAATTTTAGTCAGAAGTTTGCAACTCAATGAAGGAGGCATTTCCGACCCTATAAATTATATATATTCTTGATCAGTATCAACAGCCAAGTCGATCTGACCGTGTCTGGTAGAAAAACAAAAATTTTAATTTGTTGTAGAATTTAAGGGGTTAAATTGTTAAAATAGTAGAAATAAATTTGCAAAAAAATTAATTTTAAAATAAATTGAAGTTCAGTATGCAGATTTATTAGCCCAATAAAATCTAACTCAGAACAGTTTTCCGAATTGAAATTAATGTATTTTTATTTCAGTTATTGTATTTTTAAGCTTTATATAGGAAAATATTAATATATTAAAATTTCTCTGATATGTATACATGATTTATATAATTCCTGTTAGTCTTCCTTTCCAATCGTAAGCTGCAAGGGTATACAATCTTCGACGTGCCGAAGTTAGCTTCCTTTCTTGGTTTTTTTTTTTAAACTGACTGTACCCAACTTCGAAGGTTATATGGCCAAAGTAAGTGATGAGTTGCAGGGGAGGCAATGCTCCCGCCACCGGCAACTCGTAATTACCCGGGCCATTCCGACTAACGAGGCAAGTGCAATTTTCGGTTGGGCAAATGGGGAAAATATAGCCCGCAAAAGCCTGTGAAACCCTTGGCAGGCGTAGGCCCTTTGCCTTTGCCATTTAGCCAAATGTCAGGCACTTAGCCTTAGCCAACAGGCAGAGCCCCAAGCCCTGAAGGACCCCTCCTAAAAACCACCTATAAAGCTACCCTCAAGCATCACCCCGTGCGAAAGTCAAACAAATCCAATCAATGTTACGCCGCCGACACATATATACATGTATCTACGGACTTATGTACGTATGCCTGCATATATGCAAATTAGCTGGGGTTATAAAATGTAATGTATTGGATGCATACATATGTATACTCTATACACACATGTGTATCCCTTGGCTACGGCAAATCGTCCATTGATGCGTGAGGAGGTTGTGTGGGGACGTGGAGATGTGCGGATACCATCAATCGCAACGAATTAAAATTTTATTATGCCATATTCCCCAAACGAGCGGAGAAGAAGGTTGCCAGTGACTGCCTTTCGAATCTTTTATGGCTTGCCAATGTAAATGGTTTTGTCTCGCCAGAAACTCGAAACCCGAAAACCGAAACCCCAGAACGAGGAATCAAGGCTTCCAGTAAATGTGGGTTAACAGGTCCTAGCTCTGTCTATCTCTATCTCCATCTATCCCTATCTCTATCACCATCTCTTTGCGGCCAAAAAGGTGCAACGAGTTGCAGTTGTGGCATTTGTGATTGACGGGCATTTTGCATACAAGAAAGCGTTTGCCGTAATACGCAGCACCCTTAGGTGACCTCAAACGCCAGTCAATGCCAGAGCAGAGCAGAGTAACATAAGCCAGCATACCACCCACTGGCCACCCACAGGTGAGCCAGGTGAGTCGGTGAGCAGCTATGTTAGAATAGAAGGGATACATACACCGGGGGGAGTAATATATAGTATGTTTGGGACATAAAGAAAAGAAACTAGGAGGATTTATGGGTAAAGGATGTCTAAAAGTTCAAATTTCTTTTTTAAATGATATTAGGTTTATTTAAAATCTATTATAAATATACTATACAAGCTGCCTAACATATCTAGTATAGTCATTAGTATTTCAGTATAAGCGTGTGCCCCTAGTGCCCCTTTAGTGCTTTTGGACTTTGTTTAGTTCTAGAATTAACATTAAAATATTTAAAAACCAAAACATTAGAAATTTAAGCACCATTTGTTATAGCTTATAATTAAATTTAATTTTTGTAAGGTGTATCTCAATTGAAAATATTGTTATCAAATATTATTAAAATGTACAAATGTCCAAATTAATTAACAGAACTTACATTTTCATGAAATTCCAATTGAACCCATAAATTACACTTTTTTCTCTCTCTGTGCAGAGCAAAACCGAGAGCCATACATTATGCAGGTTGTTTGTTATCGTTCGATAAAGTGTAAATTATGGGAAAGTTGCCAGGCACCAGGCAGCAGGCAGCCAGCCAGGTCAGGTCCCTCTGGAATGTGACTATTTTCCCCATTTTCCAACACCGCCCCCTCTATGTTTTCGTCCTTTCTGCCACTCACCTGCACCTGCAGCTGCTGCCATATAATTTGCGATATCTTTAATGTGTGTCTGGTTTGCTCAGTGCTCAGTGGTCTTGAAGTTTGCATTGTTAATCGAACAAATTGGATTTGCATACTCGCATTTGTGTAATTTATGCTGCCAGAGCGGAGCGAGCGCCTTTTAATTGTCAGAGCCAGTCGTAGTCTCGGCGATTCGGTATGTCATAGGTGAAGTCGTGTGGAAACATATCAGGGACGGACGGAGCTGGTGTGCGAGTGTGCGTCGATGATTCGATCAAGGGTCTTATGCAGATTTTCGTTTGACTTTGCCAAAATCAAAGGCAAAGGCAAAGTGTTGACCTCACAGCCATTTCGTTGGCTCCCTTCTCGAAGAGCAACAAAAGACGTGTCGTCGTTGCCCCGCCTTCCATGTCTCGTTCATTTCACAGCCAATTTTGTGCATTTTTTCGTCCTTTTGCAGCTGTTTTTTTCTAGATCCTTGTTGCCATTTTGTCCCCTTTTGTCCTCTGCGTGAAAGGAAAGTGTAGAATAAAGTGTGAAGGAAGCTGCAGCTGGCGAACGGATTTCTGGTATCTGAGACTTTCGTTTTTCAATTGCCATTTGCCATATTTGCGGCAATTGTTTTCGTTTTCTCCACCAGTAAATACAATTGCTGCAAGTGAATTTTGTAGAGGTATTGTGGACGATAGGCACTGGGAGAAAATGTGAAAGGAAAATATGATTACTTATGTAATATTAAGGGGAACAAATAAAGGTTTTCTATTGAAAAAGCTCATTTCAAAGTTAGTCTAGAGTGAAAAGTACTATTTTTTTAGTGATAACCATTTACAAAGTATTCTTATAAAAACTCAACTCATTTTCTCTTTAAATCCTAAATATATTTAAGAAATTCCACTTACAACGCCTTTAGCTGCAAACTTTTATCCTCTCTGTAGTTACAGTGAATTTCCGGCTTAGGTTTTGACTCGTGCAACAAGACTTTAGCTACGGTTATAGCGCCTCGGGATTGTCCTATCAGCTGGCAAGGATTCTCGTTGAACAAAATAAAGAAAACCCATGCTAAAGGAGCTTGTTATGTGTAGTTGCAGCTTGCACACACGCACATGGGTAGCTTTTCCCTTTGACGTCCCTTCCCTCAGCATTTCTTATGCTTATCAAGCGAAGCTTTTCCAGCGCGCTAACAAACGAGCTGCAAAAGAAAAGAAACAGAGAAAACAGCGAGAAAAAACCAAGGCAAAGAAAAGCATAGAAGGAAAGCGAAGAATTGCGGGATGCAGTTGATTGCCCGGTGTTGTTTTTCCGGCGTGCAGTTTCCACACTGTCGATGCTTAAATGGCCCCGGCTTTTTGCCATCCAATCGCATCTTTGAGTGATGTTCTGTACTGGTGAGTTTTCCAAGGATATTTCAAGCTGAGGATTAACGGGAGAGAGCTTGCATCTTCCTGGGAGTATATCAAATTAGGGAAAAGGTGTTGAATTCTCACAGGTGGAAGCTGATAGATACATATGCAACCTTGTGTCTTTGAGTATATTTTATAGGGTTGTACTCCTTGGACTTTTCTCTTGATCTTACCAGTAACCTAAGGTATTCCTCTTCTAAATATACATTTTATTTTTTTACGTATCACCATTTATTCTATGTTATTTCTATAAGAGGTCTTCCCCTGCTAGCTGCTGACTACTTAATGCCATCGGAATTCCTCGTTTCCTGTAAGCTTACAAAGACAGGCCTTAATTGCTTGCCTCATCCATATGGAAAATCGGTTTCTCGGTTCTCCTAATTTGTTAACTTGTAGCACCTATTTCTTATATCTTTACGGCATAAGTAATTACCCAATTCTTACGTTTTTAGAAGTGCCGTAAGTTCTTATGTCGAGTGCCTTTCTGTTGTCTCAATGGGTGTCTGGAAAATTTTGAAAAACCTTGTAGCTTGGGAATCGAGAATGGGAATAGTATAATTTGATGAACCCATTATCCAATTGTTGTTTTCGCTTTATTTCATTGTGTAATATTATTCATTGATAGAGCGGACTTACTACTGAATGGTAAATTTACAAATTTACAAGGATTTCTGTGTTATGAGATTTACTATTCATTAAGCAGTAAATTTTAATTCATTTATATTTCTAAAGTATATCTTCAGTAATAAAAATGAAAACTAAATTGTAAATATTTTAATTAGATAGACAATGTGCCTAATACCTTTTCATTGCCAGTCATTTTCAAATTTATTTTTAAGACATTACAGACTTCAATTCATAGTAGGAGTAAACATTGAATTAAGCATTACTTCATTACGTTTTAATACGATATAATAAGAATGGTTAACTTGTCATAATTAAGTTTATTATTACTCCACAAAAAAAAAGAAAAATAACACTTTAGTGCAAGAATTTTATTAAACATTTCTTAGGACCAAAAACTAGCTGTTATTTTTGCATATTATCATTACTTAAAAGAGGCCTCTACAAAGTCACATCCAGGCACTGACGTCAGAGCGACTTTTCTAGGTGAACTCATTGGATATGCGCATACATATGTATATCGGCGGCTTTACTCCAGACCTACGACTGCTTCACCTCAGACTTTCGATTATTTAAAGCAGACTTTGCCGGCCGCAAGTAGGTCTGGACATAGAACGTCCCAAAGAGGTACATGAAGATGACGCTCTGCAGCATGGTCAGGTAGATGACGCCGTGCGGGACGCCGCAGTTGGGCGAGAAGAATCGCACGTAGATCCCGTAGGCAAGGAGCAGCTTGAACTGGAGCAGCTGCGTCAGGGTGATGTACTTCTTCCACCAGATACTGCCCTTGACGGCGGGGTACTGCGCGGAGAGGAAGTAGTAGAAGTACATGATCATGTGCACCATGGTGTTGAGCAGCGCCAGGCTGTTGAGGTGGCCCCCGGTGCCGTAGGTCCGGGTCAGGGCAAAGCCCGCGAAGGCCACCAGGACGTGGTGGTAGATATGCAGGAAGGTGACCTGCTTGTAGCTCTTGCGCAGGATAAAGAACACGGTGTCCATCAGGTCGAGCACCTTGTTGAACAGATAGGCGGCATGGAAGACTCTCTCCACCTGCTTGTGCTCATGGTCCTGCGGGAAGGTCTCCATGCAGCGCAGGTTGCAGATCCGTTTGATGAACAGGTAGTAGAAGATCTGAAAAACGCAAGAGTAGTTAATAGAGCCCGATAAAATATGTCCCTAGACTCACTCCTCCGAAGTAGAGGCCGTTATAGGCGACCTGGAATAGGTTGTAGAACATCAGCACCCGCTTCAGGTCGTAGGGCTTCCGGTGCTCCATGAAGATCTTGCCCAGCTTGAGCACGAACAGCAGGTAGAGTCCCAAGATTGTGAGAATGAGCCATGGTGAATCAGTCAGAACTATGGGATTAGGATCTGGGAAGTGGTTACAGTCTCCTTAAGTATATATCGTACAAGGTATTTGGGGCTGGAGTCGCACCTGCCTGTGGAAGAACCCTCTGAAAAAACGCCTCCATCGCTCTGATTGTTGCTTGTGGTCTGAGGAGCGCTTCGTGACTGTTTTTAAGCTCGCTCCAAGACATTCCAGCCAGCTTTATTCGCCTAATTAACTCAAATAATGTATTATTCAAGTCTTTGAACTACTGTCCCACATTTCTTTGGCAGAGAAAACAACACCCAGAGAGAGCTGGAGGGGCACTCGGTTTGGATTTTAATTTAGACTTAATTTTTATTGCTAGAGGGAGACTCGAATACGATTTAAATTTTCGCTCAATTGCTCAAACTGTTCAGTTCGCTTTGCTCTTGGCTCTGATATAGGTTTGATAGTAGAAATTCCCGAACATCACAATCATGGAGATGGCTACGATGATCTCCCATAAGTGCATGATCCAGGGGATGGAGCAACTCTTATTCAGGCTCCAGACCAGCAATGCGTGGTTGCCGAGGACGATGAACTGCAGGATCTGCATCTTAGTAATGGACTTCTTCAGCCAGAGCTTGTTCCTGACACCCGGATACATGGCGGCTGCGTAGTAGTAGCCATACATGACCACATGCACAAAGGCGTTGACGCAGCCCATCAGGCTGTAGGGTCCGCTGCTACCGTATAAGTAGTAGGTGGTCGGCACGCTGACCACCATCAGGGCATGATGGTACACGTGCAGCACGGTGACCTGTTTGTAGCTCTTCCGCAGGATAAAGAACACGGTGTCGGCCAGGTCGAGGACCTTGTTCAAGAAAAATAAATACGTCAGCAGGCGATCTGCATTCTTGTCCGGATGATCCAAGGGCGGCGCCTCCAAGCACCGAATATCATAGGAATTTTTCACGAATAAATAATAGGCGCCCTAAATTAAGGTAAAGGAAGTTAAGCTTGAATCTATACTCTTATATCAACTTACCAATCCAAACAATAAAGCATTCATGGCGATCTGAAAAAGGTTATATTTCAGCATGGCACTTCTGACATTAAAGGGCTTGCGGCACTCCATAAAGTCGGGACCGATTTTGAAAACGAATAGCAAATAGATCAGAATGATGATATATGATACTTCAGGTGAACTAAAAAAAGGTAGATACACGGGGTCTGTAGGGAATATAACAAAAGTAATTAATACAAGCTTCTGCCGAGCATAAATTTTTTACTTTACCTTTCGGAACTCCCCGAAATACGTCCAAAAGAGTCGAGTTCATGGTGGCGGATCCGTGTAAATCCACTGCGGACAGCCCTTTATATAGAAAGCCATATACTCCATTTTCCAGTGACTACCCCAACAATATAGGTTCCACTATTTTGCCTATTAGCTATGCTGCATTAAGCTTCGCTTCCTGGGCATGAGGCCTGAGACCTATGAATTTGAATTTCCAATGGGAAAATTCTAATTTTAAAAGCACGTGGGTAAACTTAAAGAAAAGCAGAGACAGAAAGTAATCACTTAGTGTACACTTAAAGGTATATATGTCATCTGTCATCAGATGTTTTACATAATCCCCAGTTTGTAATTCAAGTGGATTTTTAAGGTATATACCGCATTAATAAAGTAGGAAAAATGTCGATTGTTTTGATATTTTAATGATAAATTAATCAGAAATTATTTAATATGTAAAAATGTGCTACATTTTTGAATAGATATTATTTAGAACTTCAATATTTTAACTTTAAATCCTAATTCAATAACTGAAATTTCTATATAAGAATCCTCACGTTATTTTTGTATATACCCCTCGTGTTACCTAATAATAAAAAACCGGTTGAGTGACAACTAGGTTCATTTAGAGTTAAGTAAATATTTAATTGTATGTGATATATATGCCTGCCCATATATTAAATGATTTAGCATATTTAATGCAAGCGTTTAAATTGCGCATATTTTTGGATACAGCCTTGGCAGTTCTAAAGTTGATTATTTTGTTTATTTCGTTTACTTTTCAGTGGATTGAAAGTCGATTTTGGAAAACAATAGTGAGCCATGGCAGCAGCTGCAGCAGCAGGAGCAACATTAACAAAAGCCGAGCCCAGGGAGTCAAGGAGCAGCTACAAATCTAATTACCGACCAACAATAAGGTCAAATCCTGTTCATGCTGACGATGATGATGATGATGTTACAGCACTTCCGCTTTGTTTGCCCGGGCGGAAATGAGGCGCAATATGTCGTCCAGTCAACGGTGAACGGCGCAGCTTTCTGAAACACTCACCTGGAATACCTCTTGCCAACGAGCGAAATAGCTGAAGAATCCTTTTAATCCCGGGCATTTAATTAAAGCTTCAAACAGAAAAACAAGAGAGGGTTACTGGCAACAAAGGGGCAGTGCCCGGCGGCACAGCGGTGGCCCATAAATCCACCATCCATGTAGCTGCAGCTG
The DNA here is from genome assembly GCA_018904565.1 of Drosophila tsacasi. Classification (NCBI taxonomy): domain Eukaryota; kingdom Metazoa; phylum Arthropoda; class Insecta; order Diptera; family Drosophilidae; genus Drosophila; species Drosophila tsacasi. Next base: position 16,637 of record JAEIHY010012358.1, read on the forward strand.
CTGGCCCACGTCCACTGGCCAATTAGCTGCTGCAACGGCCAAAAGCAATCGTTTGGGCCCCATTGAGCAGAGCTCCTCCTTCGCCTCACTGATGACTGCCGCCAAAAGACGTGCGGGCAGCAATAGCAGCGGCAGTGGCAGCAGCAGCAGCAGCAGCAGCCATAGCAATGTACAACAGCAACAGCAACAGTCCCTGCAGCAGCAACATCTCCAGCAGCAGCAGCACCAGGAGTACCAGCAATTGCTGCAGCATCCGCATCACCACTACCACCAGCACTACAGCAGCAATGGGAGCACCAGCCACACCAGCAACATCATCGGTGGCAACACCAACGCTGCCCCCAGCAGCACCAGCAGCAACCCCCAGCAGTACCACCAGAGACAGCAGCCACATCAGGCGACACTGCGCGATTGCTCCGTCAAATTGCCGCTGGATATCCTGTGAGTATAGGCCCACAAATCATTCAGGTCCTGCCAAGGGGTCCCTTTAGCACACGTGGCCGATAAGGAGGCCAGCAGGGCAGGTCAGGTTGTAGAGGCAGAGAAGCATAGAGCAAAGGAATACCCTTTAAAAGAAGGGTCTCACTAGGTAGCACATAAAATAATGTTTTGGGATCTTTGTAAGACAATCCAAAGTAAGATTCCGCTCCTTCAAGTAACTCCTGTATATAACTTGTATAGAGAGCAGTTTAAAGCCCTCGAAAACCTTCCCTAAAAACAATATACCCTTCCCTTCATACCAACCTCAAAAAGGTCAAGCCATTCCTGCTCATCTCCTGGGAATCCTGGCAATCCTGTGAATCCTGCCAGCAGATAGCCCGCACGTCTGGTTGGTTTAATAAAATTTACATTTTAACAACGCAAATGAAAATTGCATTAACTTTAACGGGACAACATTTGCTCGATTCGATTTTCCCCGCTGCTGCACAGCAAAGCTGAGCTCAGCCGGGGGAGGGGGAGCGGGAGGGAAAATGAATCAGAAAATTATAAATATTTATCCAGGACGCAGGAAGGAGGATAACGAAAGCCCGGCGACAGCGACAAATGAAGCGTTTCAAATGCTTAGCGCCGGCAAAAGAAACTTATTCCAGTTTTGTCAGGATTAGAGCGCCTGAGCCTGTCTTTAAAGCTTTGCGCTCGACGGGTATTTGGCTTAAAGGAGCTGCCTGCCAGCCACCCAGCCAGCCAGTCAGGCAGCCCAGAAAGTGTGTGACATTTGTAGGCTAACGGGGGATGGGTGGGGTCTGCGGGAGGCGGCTCCTAAGGGTGGCACTGCGTTTATGCAGATCGCAGTCAAGTGGCGGCCCGCCTTGTGGGGCTCACGAAACGAGGCCAGTCGCAGCCCAGGCTGTGCACTTGGAGAAAAGGGTTTTTATTGAGATTCTTGGAACATTTTTTTACAATATAAGTGAAGGAGAATTTTTAAAGATTTTTTTATACTGAAATTTAGGGTTTTTAAGGTAGATTCATGCAAAATTTAGCTTATGTATAAATATATCTGGTCCAGAATAAGTCTTGTTAAAATTTCCCTGAAATCACTGAATATTTTCAGAAAAACTCTTACTTTTCCCTTCACATTTTCCGCAGTGTTATTACTGCAGCTGCGGGCTAAAAACGGGTTAAGAAAAAATAAAAGGAAACAACGCTGGGAATATAAAAAGAACTTAAAGCGTGTCGACAACTGGCGGAAAGGTGGATGGCGGCAAGTGGGCAAACGAAGGGCAGGAAGTCGGTGGATTCTTGGTCTGAGGTTGCACCGGGCACTGCCACAAACGGCGCCGCCGAGTGAAGTGCCTCGACTCGACTCGATGCGACCCGAGGTGACTCCTTGCGGGCCTCCAGACCGGGACCAGTGTGTCGTCGTTACTTTTAACGAGGTGTCGCATGCGAACATAGCTCGTCCAAGTGGGCTTCGGGTGGGAAATTGGGGCGGGGAGAATTCAGGATGGGAAATTTAGCGGGGAAAGCCACCAGTTGCCATGTCCTGCCATCTGCTGCCATGTCCCCCTGTACTCCCTGTACTCCCTGTATATGAAAATGCACTTAGTCGCAGCAGCAGGAGCAGCTCCTTGTGTCACCTAGCTCTCTCTCTGTCCTCCTTCCTCCCGCCTCCCTCTCTGCTCTGTGTGCCTCCTTTGGCATGCTGCAAATGAAGTCATCCATTAGGCCACGTTACGTATACGCCTAGTGTGCGCTGTGGCGCTGCAATGTGGTGCTCATAATAATGCAGCCAGTGTTTGTTGCGGTCTAAGCGGAAACGTTTATAATAGAATTCGCTTAAGCGCCGCCGGAGCAGGTGGAGCAGGTGGCTTTGCCAGGAAAGGCAGAGTGTCGTCTTGCTAATTTCGCTGGCTGGCTAGAGGCTGCCCATCGTTAATTACTCAGCACAGTTGGAATGGCAATCTAATTAGCCGAAACGGAAGCAGGAGCTTAGTAGAACCAAAACTAAACCCAAAACCTATAAGCGAAACCTCTAACTAATCGATAAACTCTCTCGTTTCTTTCCCATTTTTCTCTCGACTTAATTAGATGGCTACCGAAATCGGCCATGCGACCGGCTGGTCCTGATGCCTCGCCCACCGACTGCATCCTGGTGGTGGGCGTGTCCCGCCCCAAATTGGCCGTTGTCTTCCTTACGGTCATGTTGATATCGCTGTTCCTCACCTTCCATGTCCTGTACGACAGTGCCGTGTACAATATTCAGGCCGCCCAGGCTGTCCACGAGCGGCACCGCCTCTCATTGGCCGCCTCTGCGTCGGCCTCGGCTTTGGGTGGCGGCGGTGGCTCCTACTCCTCCTCCTCCTCATCATCATCGTCAGGATACCCTGGCTCCCCTGGATCCTACTCCTCATCCTCCAGCGCGGGAGGCAGCTCCAATCATCTGCCGGTGTTTGTGAAGCCAGTGCCCAGTTCCAATCAGCTCAGCCATCCCATGGTCTTTCCCTCGAGTCGTGTGCACTTTCCCAAAACGAGTCGGCGGCTGCCACAGGTAAGTCTGAAATAAATTAAGTTTTCAAGGCTGAAAAACTGGAAGCTGAAGGAAATATCTATCATAATTTAAATCTTGAATAAATACCTCTCAATTCTTGTGATTAATAAATATTTCATATACTTTTAGACTTTTTTGAGTCATTTAATAAAAGTTTTCACACTACAAATTTTACGGTTTTATGAATTCAATTTGATTTATCTGTAAGTTACTTCCCTCCCCTATCCTAGAAACCATTTCCCAAGTATTTCGTTTATTTTCAAGTGTAATTTACCATCCACACTCTCTCTACCTTAACTAATTGCTGCAATTTGCATGTTCATACGTTCATTTGGCTTGATTTCCGGCCGGACACAGGCCCTCATCATTGGGGTGCGAAAATGTGGAACCCGGGCGCTGCTGGAGATGCTCTACCTGCACCCAAGGATCCAGAAGGCCGGCGGCGAGGTGCACTTCTTCGACCGGG
>JAEIHY010012361.1:0-10075 GCA_018904565.1 Drosophila tsacasi
TTAAGCACTTAAGCGGATGTAGTGGCAGAGGCAAATGAACTTGTAATTTGCAATGCATCTGACACTGACGACTGACAACCGACAGCTAACGGTGGCCAGGTAGCCAGTTACTCGATGTACTAGATGTACTCTTTTTTGACTCTGTCTTGCCTCAGTTTTTCTTAGATTCTTGGCTAATCTGCGAATGGGTTAGCTTTTGGTATGGCATAAGCCAACTGTAGTGTCATAACTGCACATGCCTCTCAACATCTATAAATTTCCCAATAAAAAACCCTCTCTATTACTTTAGTTTTCATATTTACACTTAGTTTAAAGCCTTAACAATGGGTTTGCATATCCCAGAGGGATTCCAGGACATCCGTTTTCTCCATTAAAGCTCACTCGTCTGTGGCTAATTGAATCATGAATGAAACTGAACTGCAATGTGTTCATTTTTTCCCAATTTCCATTCAAGACTGAGTTCGTTTTTTTCCCGATTTTCCGGGAAATCCAAATAATCGCCTTAAAGGAACAAGATGATGATGATGATGATGGTTGGAGAAAGGCAAACATTTGCTTAGACCGGGACTTGCAGGACGACTCGATGCCAGGGCGGCGATAAGGACCCACACAGTGCCGTCGCAAAGGGGGAGGGCCCGAGCCTGTCATCGCTCTTATCGCGTTTGTTTTTCCAGCATTTTCTTCGTAGTCGTCGTTCTTCATCGACTTGTTATTTCCGTTTATGATTTTTCCCTTTGAACTTTCCTTCTCGACAAAAATGTCAAATTCAGATATTTGTTTAATTGAAAATAAAGAATAAAAGGCCCCAGGTTCACCTCCTCCTCCTCCTTGTCATACGGGTCGAGGGGCGTGTCCAATTGTTGTGTGTCATTAATTTAAATTAGAGCTTTCGATGTGGGCTATAATACGCCCTGGCATCGAGGCAGCGATTTGCTACTTCACTGGATTTTTGGACTCAAAACCGAAAACAGGGGTTGGAGAGCTGCATCTTGGAAGATTATGTGATCAGTGATAGATAAAGGAACAAATGGTTGAGAGGTCCTACAAAGAAATCAATTAAATCAGGCCTGATGTGCACATTTGTATTTTAGTTAAAGTTTTTGGGGTTAGAAAACCACAGCTAAACTAGAGTAAATGTTTATTTTTAAATCGGGAAAATGTCACTTGCAATTAAAGCCGGCAAAACATCGATATTAATCGATTTAAAATCGGGTTTGAGTCGATTGTTTCAGTAAAATTCCCCCCTTTGAAAAATACAATACTAATTCAAACATTTAATTTTTGGAATACTATTATTAAAGTCATAGTTTTCCTCCCCATTTTCTTCTTCTACAGTTGCTCTCTCTCTCTCCACCTGATAATTATGTATCTTCCTTCCGATCCAAAAAAAAGGAAGCTTAACTTTTTGCTTATCGCCTTCAGCATGGCAACAATAACAATTTGTTGCTAATGCACATTGCTGTTTGCCCAACCCCTATCCCCCAACACACGCACATATACCCAACCCCCCCTTTTTCGGAGAGCCAACCCCCTCCCAAAAAGGGCAAACCCCTTCCCTGAATGGCGATGGGAACATGAGCTAAACTACTCATTAAGCCAACTTTAGCGTTCGTCCATATGAAGCTCAAGCGATTTGTCCAGAGTTCAGGGGATGGAAGGGGGTTGCGGGGGTCAGCAGAGGCTTATCCCCAGTTTCTGTGTTTGATTAAGCAATTCCAGACGGAAATTAAATGGACACGCAAAACAAACTGTGAGCCGGCAGGAGCTGCGCCAAGGATCTCTGCCTTGGAAAAAAAGGGTCATCCCGAAAGCGAGAGAATAAAGAAGGGAACACAGAGAGAAAAAGGCCAGGTTTAATATCCATATTAATAGATTACATGTATATTTATATATCTATATTATTTCCAATTAATATAAGTTTAAATAGGTAACTGAAATATCATAAAATCCACTTTAAAATACCCTAATTGTTTTTGAGGTTTTTTAACTTGATATATTTCGGATCCGTTGGGTTTCCTGAAAGATCTTAATTATAATTATCTATCACTTTAAATCCAAAAACTAAACTCTTTTTGAAGGCAAAATCCAGCCTTTTTCATCAGCTCCTTCTTAGACATCCTCCGAAAGCATCTTTTATAATTTTGAAAGCCATCAATTAAACGTAATTTGATATCTAAATTTGATATTGACATTATTTTGGTACCGTGTAAAGTAATTTTCGGCGGGGAGAACGGGAAAGATCTGACCCCTTGGGCTTGGTCTCTATCAAACTTAACTGAGCAGCGCTCAAGTGAGAAGATTAAATCGCCATAAATATTAACTACAGTTGGCTCGCCAGGGGTATGTATGTACAATGTATGTGGGTGAAAGGGGATGAGAAACGTAGAGGGGATGGGCATGACGGGGGGAGTTAGGTCCAAGGGATGGGTTGGTCCATGGTTCCACCGAAAGGTAAGACAATTTGAAAGCGCTCGCCTTGATTTAGCACCGGAAGGCACGCACACCACGTGCCTCCGACGAGTTGCGAGTTCCCTGGTGTTCCTTGCCACTTCATCCTGGATACCCGCCGCGGGCAAGTGTACAAATCAAATGATTTATTGGGACCACGGTCAGTTGTTGTGGAATGCGAAACCTTATCCGGGGACGGGGGAAGGGAACATTTCGCGTGAGAGCCACCCAGGAATAATTGAAACGTACGTCTGTCAGTCGTGAAAAACATGGAACAACTTGGAAAAACAACTTTCCACCTGGTGCGGAAAATTCACATTTGCAGCTGTCTGCTAATTGGTCGAGAGGGGTCAAAAGGTTGCTTAGGTTGGGGCAGAAGTTTCTCAATTTCTGGTGGATTATTGGGGTTTCTTTTTGAAAAATAAGGTGACTTTATTAATCGCATTTCTTATATATTTATTAGTAGAATTAAGATCTTATTTATTTATACTTTTTTTTTTAATTGGGGAACAACTACTTGAAGCGGAAGAACAATTAAAATGCAACTATAAATTTTTTCCAACAAGAAATTGATGTGAATTTTATGGCTAAAATTATTTTAATATGTATAAAATATCATTTAATATAAAAGATTTTAAGTACAATATATATTCCCTTGTGTTAAAAAATTAAAAGCTGCTAAATGTGATAGATTTATATCAGTAACTTAAATATATTCCCTAAAATAAAGAAATAACCTCAAATTTTACCATAAATTTGGATAAATTATTTGAATTTCTACTATAAATATCAAAAGATGATCATTTCCAACACACATCCAGCATCTCATGCAACTCAATTTCAATTTAGCTCAAATCTACAATTTTTACGATTAAAAGCAGGCTCTGGGAGCAAATTGCCATCGGCGGGCTTGACTCTCGAGTCATTAGGCAATGAAGCTGATGCATAATACGATTTCAACTGATTTCAAGCATCCATCCATCCATCCAGCATTTGGCCGGTTCCTGCCGCGGCGCCCCTGCCATCTGGCATCCAGGAATCAACCCCATTTTCAGTTAGTTAATTGCCAATATTACACAAGTGCCACATCCAACGGCGTCGCAGCGCTCCAAAGTATGCTAGCTTCTCTTCCACAGTCATTCGGCTGAGTTCGGATGAGTTCGGCTTTCTTCGTTGCGCTGCGGTCGCTCTCGATGCGCACAGTGGCAGTGATAAGTTAACCGAAAGCCGGACTGGCAAAATAAATATAACTTTACCCCATGTCAAAATACATAAAGTATAGCCTCTATATGAAAAATGTCTATATGAAATGTTTTCAAATTTTAAATTTGTAATATATTAAAAGATATAGGTTTTGATCCTTTAATTTGAGATTTCTCTTGGTTGAACAGCTTTTTGTCTCCACTGTTTATGCCGATGGCTTTGCCTCCGTAGCGTTGCCACTGTGCGCAGACTCCGACGGCAGGCCGGCAACGCCGCAGGGGAGCAGCGCGCATCTCAGTTGTTGTCCTGTTGACTTCTCCCTCTTCGTTTCCTTCTTCGCATTCGGCCGGCCTCATCATCTGCCTCCTGCTTATTCTGGCGCTCTGTTGTGGGTGCCGCTGCACGTGCCGTATCCGCATCCGTGTGCTTGTTATTATACCTTGTAGCCGTGGCTTTCAGGGGCATGTTGATTCGGTTGTTTGTATGTTAAATAAACTTCAACTTTGCATGCTTCAAAAATACGGTACTTATATTTTGAAGAGTATTCTTAGCCATAGACTTATCAAAGCAAATAATGGAAGTTAAATAATTATTTAAACATTTGTTTTTAATCTCTTAAATATGGAGATGCCGCTCTAACCCCATACTCGTCTATTATACCACATTACTCCCTTTAAACAATACTCTCTAAAGGGTATGTGAGATGCAGAACACCCTGTTTAAGCTTTCTCCTTGTTTTGCTTTCTCATCAGCTCTCTCGCTTTCGGGGGTTGTTTCTCAGTCGCGAGAGAGAGAGAGGCAATGGCAGAGAGAGGATTACCAGAGCGAGACAGATAGAGTGGCGAGGCGACTTGGCGGCTAACGGTGAAAGTGCCGTTAGTTCAGCATCAACTTTGAAACGGACGCAACTGCACGCATAAAACGCGGGCGTCGCTGTCACGCCGCCGACGACGGCTCAAAAGCAACAAAACGCCAAATATACAGTGATTCAAAGGGTTAATAAAAACAATTACAAGCTTCATAATAAACAACAGAACATAACAATCTGAAATTCAAGTTAAAAAACAGAAAAGAAAAACGAATAAACTACTACGATAAATACAAAAACAGTGCAACAGTGACTCAAGCTGAGATTGAATACAAAAACACACTAAACAATTTGTTGTCATTTTTTTTCTACATATTTTGTTGTTGTTAATAAACTAAATAGTGAGCGAGCAAGACTCTCGATTTAAAATAAAAACACAAATCACACATACACAGACGCACGCTCAACACTTACACTACATATCAGTGCAAGGCGAGGAAAGTGTGTTAAAAGGTGAGTGGATTCAGAGGGATATAACAAATAGAAAACAAAAGGTGGATAATTAGACCTAATTGATTAGCGTAATTCGAGCTGCGTTAACGGTGAAGGCGCAACAAAAATATTAATAATAATAATGGGAGCGCAAGGCGAAATGCAAACACAAACACAAACAAACATGTGCGCAAGTCAACGTCGTCGTCGTAACATTGCGAAATTGATTTTTCATCTGCTTTGCTTACGCTCTTGCCCGGCTCTCTCTCTTGCGGGAGAGAGTAAGTAAGAGCGGCCACAGAGCGGAGAGAGCGCTGCCATACTGTCTGGTAGTCAACCTGTCACGGCAACAACAACAACGGCGCACACGAATAAAGCCACAAAAACAGCGCCTAATCAAAGCGGCGCGTTTTGGCAGCGACTTTTGCCGCTGCTTTCGTCATGACCTTCATGACTCATCGTTTCGGGGCTCCCTCTCTCTCTTTCTCTGTGCGGCTCCCACTCCTCAAGTGCCGCCTCCCTTTTGCTTGTCGTTGTTTTTGCTCCACTTTGCCTGCGAATTTAATTAAATTGTCTTTACATATTAGCCGCATCAAATTGGAGCGCGTGTAATTTATAGTTGACCCATTGTGTTCATTAATTTCGCTTCTCCTCGTTTTCTCTACGTTTTCTTTCGTTTTTTGCGTTGTTTTATTGTTACTTGGCCACACCTTCTGTCTTGTCGTTTTTTTTTTTTGGCTAATATGAGCTTGTGTGTGCGAAAAAACACAACAGTTACTTTCGCCAGCCTGAAATCTAGCATACTTTCCGGAACTCGAAAAGAAATAAGTTTTGGCCAAGAATCTTTGATTTTCATGTAGAAAACTTAATTTTAAATGTAGTTTTTAGTATTTAGGGTACTATAATTTTAGTGAAGGAGTCATTTCGGACGGTAAACCGTATATATTCTTGATCAGCATTAACAGCCGAGTCGATCTAGCTGTTTCTGGTAGAAAACAAATTTTAAAATTGTATTCTAAATTTTTATTTTGTTAAAATTATACAAAAAAATGCATTTTAATATAAATTAAAATTCAGTATGCAGATTTATTAGCCTTGTAAAAACTAACTCAGAACAGTTTTCGGAATTCAAATCAATGTGTTTTTAGCTTAGTTGTTAATTTTAATTTAAACAAAGTTTCACTTAATTAAACGCCTAAAGGCAACTGCTAACTGTGATCAAAAGTTACATTTCACTAAATATATATGCACTTCCCATTCAGCTCATTACTAACTAGAGTGAATAAACTTTTATTCCGTTTAAAAGCATTTTAATTTAGTCAGAGTATTTAATGCTGTGAAACTTTTCCAGCGCTTTTTGCAAATTTCACTTAAATGTTTTTTTTTTTTTATTTAAACAGTTCTCGCCATAGGCCAAAAGGGGGCGGCAATGGTGTCAACTTTTAAGCCTTTTAATGAGCCCTGAGGTTGCCAGTCAAACTTAATGAAAGAGCTCGCAAAAAAAAGAAGAAAATATGCAAATGAATTTTCCAAAAATAGCAGGGAATTGGAAGGAAAGTTGCCCGTTGTGGAGGAGTTGCTGGGTTCGGATGCCGCAAATAGAGTTCACAACCCAAAAAAATATATAAAAAATTGTAATCAAAGAGCAAAAAGTCCCTTTTTTTTGCCTTATTTCCCTTTTTGCCTTTCTGGTCAGAGACGTAATATTAACAAATGGCCTGGCCATCAATTTGAGGCTTATTTAATGTTCAACAATTGTCGAAAGAAAAAGGCAACTGTCGCATTACTTATGCCAGCCACTGTCAAATTATATAATCCCACTGAAAAGTACGTGTTCGCCAACGAACTTTCTGCATATAAGGACATGAATAATAAATTATGTGAAAAGGGACAAGAGGGTACGCAAGGTGTGGGCGGGTGGTTACAAGTCGGTGTTTCATGAAGTGATTTTCCGCAATTTTCCATCAGCCGTCTGCGGCTCGAGATAACAAAAAAAAAAGCAGCAGCATTTTAGGCCCAGTTGCTATTGTTGTCGTCGTCAAAAAGGGGGAGGACTTGGAAAGTATTGGAGTTGGGGGCTCTAAGAGATGAGAAAACTTGACAAAAGATGCTTGGACTTGGGAACTTCATGCCCCCCTAACCCAGCCCCGTAAGCGATTTCCGCAGACAGTCGTCGTGGCGCATTTTTGCGCTAATGATTAATGGCCGTCGTTGTCGTTGTCGTCCTGGAAGTCCTGTCCTCGCCTCCGGCTTGAAAATGCAAAACTCTCGAACGTATTCCCCAAACCCCGGGCACTTGTCGATTGCAGCTGTTGCAAATCTCAACGGCGGATTGCCGGCAGTGTTGATAAATGCACGCGGAGCGTGTTGTGTTGACATTTGTCATGGCTCTTAAGTAACCAGCTTATCGGGTCTCAATCTTAAGGTGCCGGGAGCTAGCTAGAAGGTCTTTCTACACTTTCCACTCCCCCACTTTTTACTACTACTTTGCCAGCACTCCACCTTTGCCTTCCCGTCCCCCTTCCGCAGTTTTCCAACACGCCAGCGCTAGTGTTGTAAACTGCTTTGTAAGTGTCTGCCATTCATTTGGGTTCATTAGTGGCATTTGCCACCTGACAGCGTTTGAGTGGAAAACTTGCGTAGCAGCGATAAACCAAATGAAAATTGACAAGCTCACAACACACACTTTAACACACACATCCTCGCTGAGTGTTTATATAAATAAACCGGATGACAAAAGAAAATGCGAAAGGCAAAGAAAGAAAGGAATGGCTCCGAGTTGGGCCGGAAACGTTTACGGAATTTTAAAACGCTTCATCTCATCCTTTGTTCATTTTCGATTGGTTTCGGTTTTCGGGGTATCCCTGCTCCTGCGACTCCAAAATGCCTGACAGGTGCCAGGACATCGCATGGCAGGAATCAATCGATTGATTAGGGACACTCTTGGAGCGTGTCGGAAGGAGAAAAAATAATATATAATAATTAAAATATGTATATACCTTTGATTCCTTTCCCAAATAAATCTATTTTCAGCGCTTTAATGTCAAATAAGATGATTTAATGGTTTAATGATTTAATTACACTATTAAAATCTACCTTATGCACGTACGCTTAATGTGTTTTATCTAATTAACTTAAGTGACTGTTTGTCTGCTCATAGAACACGCCTTTATTTTATTACCCAGCGAAAGCTATGAATCATCACAGGAATAAGGGTCTTAAAAATAATATATGAGTGAATTCAATAGCTGGAACGTGTGGCTTATTTACATTGAATTATGTCATACAATTTGGAAAAATATTATTGGGAAAAGGAGTATTAGAAAATATTATTTAAAAGGAAAGCAATTTTCTTAATTTTTTGATACTTGTAAATGTGTTTTACCAAAACCCCAAATTATGGTAATATACTCTCATTATTTTGTCACCAACTGGTGCTACACCTTGGCAGGTGCAAATAACTCCCCGCTCAGATAGATGAGCTCATCGCGTATTCAACAGTTGATGATATACATAAATATACTACCCACTTCTTCCAACATTACTTTTTCAATTTCAATTACGCACCCTGCGAGAAAAAAAAAATCCCCAAAGGTTGCGGAACGGAAATCTTTTGGCTAATGCCTCCCAAGTGTAATTCAGGGAAATTGCGTTGAAAGGTCGCTCTGGTCGCTCTCTCCGAAAGTTACTTCATATGGTGTTTCCATATCGAGGGTAAAATAACACGTGTAACAACAAGTGTTAAGTCAAACACCTTTGTGCTTGTTGCCCATCCCCCTCGCCGCTGGACAGCGAGCAATTTGTCATTGAGTAAATGAAAATAAAAAGAAAAAGAAGTAAGCGAAGAAAAAACCAAAACACCAAACTGAATGGGGAAAAAAGCAGGACCAGGAAAAGTTGAACAATTCACCTGGCACACTCTGCGCTATTAAATATTCACCCCTTTTTTTCGGCGAGTACCACCCCTCCCCACGCCTTGGAAACAACATGTAAGTTTCGTTTATTTGCTGATGTTTACAAATTTTCACGCCAAAATGAAAAAAGTTTTCCGGCTTTCGATAAGAGCCGAAGTTGTGTGTGTGTTTAGGTGTGGATTTTAGTCGCTTATATAATGCCATTGCCAGGATACGTGAGCTGTGCTTTGTTTTTAGCCCTGTTTATATTTTCTTTTTTGACCACTTGTCCTTGTCGTGTGTCAAGTGGCAAGGCTGTAAACAACTTGGTTCGGCCAAAGTTGGCAAGTTGAATGCGTTGGGGAGTTTATAGAAATATAGATTGTCCCAAACCCAAACCCTCATAATTCTCCGATTCCCATTTCCCATTCACCATTCACCATTTCCGTTGACCATTGACAGTAATGAGTCCGGGGGCTCCTGACAACGCCTAAAAGCTGGCAACAGTTTGTACAAATTGCTTATTTATGCCATGTGCACGAAGGCATGTGAGTGTGGGTCCTGTCCAGGCTCATACCCAGTAGTTTGAGAACGTGGAAACAATGCAATATGGACTATGGGAGTATGAAGAATACTACAATGCATTATATGCCAAAAAGTATGCTATTATATTTATAATAAATGCAAAACTTATATATATTGCATGCTTTTCTACGCCTTTTTAAATGTTTCCATATCGTAGGCGATTTTGATTTCTTCTTTTGTGGGATTTTACTTATCCTTGTTATATTTAAAGGTATCAACTGGTCTTTATCCAATTTCAGGCATTCCTGCAGCTGTCATTGGTTATGTAAAGTGCGCTTAGCTGTACTATGTTTATTTTTTTTCTGCATCCCCCGCCCCTGTTCGCTGATTTGTCACGTACGACAACCGAAATACTAAATTCCAAATTCCAAATACGAAATACGTTTCAATAACGATTTCCCCTACCCAAGCCGGCCGTTGGCCAACAGATGGTGCTGTGGTCGTCTGCCGGTGAGTGACCACCGGTCTGCTGCTGCTGCTCCTGGCGCCATCGTGTTCAAATTGCGAATTATGCTAATTTCCACACTCTGTTTTTCACCGCCTCCTGCCTCCTGCCACTCCACCCACTCTCCCTCTCTTGTCCTCACCCTCCGCCTTTCACTGCTTAGTTCGCACTTGTGACGTGTCAAAAAATCTAGTTTGCTAC
>JAEIHY010012369.1:0-14199 GCA_018904565.1 Drosophila tsacasi
TTGACAGAGTCAAATGCTTTACTGAAATCAGTATAGATTACATCTGTCTGAAAGTTTTTACGGAACCCCTTTATTATAAAGGAAATGAGCTCCAGAAGATTAGTCGTCGTTGATCTTCGCTTTATAAAACCATGCTGACATGGAGAAATGATTGATCTACTACTACTACTGGTGCTGCAAATGAGGAACAATGATATTTTCAAAAAGTTTTGGGATGGCCGACAACTTAGAGTTCGACTTGGCGTTCATTTACTTTAAATATTGCTGGCATGCGTTCTGGCGGCTGCGCCTGCCAATATCTGGGCAAATATCTACGAAATATCGGCTATTTCAGCCTTCCCCAAGTCTACTCCATTTTATAATCACACTTTCTCCTTCTAATTAGGTTAATTTAATGCCTAAGTAATTAACTTCTGGCTTTTTACGAATTCAAACAACACATCTCTTTATATAAAACCCCCTCTGCCGCCTTAAGAGTAATTGCATTGCAAAAGCTTAACTTTGTATTTGTTTTTTTTATTGTTTACCCAATTGAAAAGCACCCTTTGGTACACAGAATTGGGGCACTGACATGGAATGAATTTTCAGCGCACCGCAAGTTCTTAATGGGTTAACACTTGGCTGCCGGGGCGCGTCCCTTGGAACGTCTCGTTAAGGTCTCGCCGTGTCTCTATCAATATGTTGATTAACTCTTTTATTTATGAGCCCCATCCGTTGATTCCGCTTATTGGCTTACGTGCAACCTTATACACCACTACGCCACGGCTCAGGCCCCTCCCCTTCCCTCTCTCCTCCTTCGATGGCGGCATCAATATTGCATTTTCCATATTACTTGTATGTTTTACAGAGCTTTCTTTTCCGCCGATAAATAAATTGAATATATTGGCTCAGTGAAAGCGGATCGGATCGAAACGAATCGATTCTGAGGGGTGGATGGGTGATTTTTATTGGGTCTGGGATGGGCCTTTATAGAGAGCTGCACTTTGCCGTTAATTACTCGGCGTGTTTACCGCTCATCGAAATTTTATGAGTGGCAGGCAGGACTTTTTCGGGGTTAAGTGCCAATGTGTGCACACGTCTCCTTGCCACTCGCACACACACAAGAGGGCACCTGTGTGGGTTTATATAAATATTTCAATTTGATATTTATACATTTTCAATAATTAAAAAAAAAGGAATGCAGTAAGACAAGTGCCATTTTCCGCACATGTGAGTGCTTGAAAAACCCTCGAATGCTTTTTCCCAACGCTCCATCTATCTCGTGAGCGCGAGCATCCCCCGCCGGCAATATCTGCTCCATGGAAACGGGGTTAAAAAAACTTTATAAATTATGCCAATCAAGAATAAGCGCGTTTTAAGTGCGCTAACTTCCGAAGGGGATGAACTGGAATGGTTACGGGCTAAAAATTCTGAAAAAGGCAGCATCAGGTTACGGTTACATTCACTCCTCCGCCGCGGCTTGATTATTGATAATGACTTTGGAATGAATTTTCCAGCGAAAAGTTAATTTAATTGTGGCAATTCTTTTTATATCCCAGAAGGATTCGCTTTCCAGGAAGGGAATTCGGAAAGTGAATGTTTGCGAAAGCGGTTTGTGCATACAAATTACGCCTCTTTGATGTTGTTAAAGCTTTGTAAGAGTGTAGTAAAATATAGGTAGTAATATTCAGAACTTAAAGACTCTTATATATTTAAGTTTAGTAAGAGAAGAGTTGCGCTCATTAAAATTTACACTCGCCCCAAGTTATCGACATCGAGTGTGGCAAATTACTGACATCAATCCGTAATTAACTCATAAGTGAGGCGTCCCCATTATCAATCGAACTGTGGCGGTCATCGGGCCGTGGCATGTGCTCCCCGCAGGGCAGGAATCGATGCCATTGAAGGGACTCCTTCGGGCGGCCACTGTCACTGTTAGTCCTGCTGCTTGGCAGTTAGTCGCGCGTTTATAATTAAAACGTAATTGCCGCAATAAATTGCACAAACCGCAACTGCCAGTGGACAGCCCACCAGGAGGGGTATCCCTGGAGGAGGAGTGCGAGTACGAGGAGGAGGAGTAGTAGGAGTAGCGGGAATAGTACGAGTAGCAGCATCAGGACAAGTGGCAGGAATAGAGCTTATACCCATCGATTGCCATTACAGCTGCCAACGATGCACGCAGCCATAAAAAGGTATGTCTGATTACACCAACAAACAGCATAAAGTGCAATTCTCTTTAGTTTAAAAATTTACGCTTATAAAATTAAGCTGCTTAGAGTTCAACTTAAATATTTGAATTATAAAGTATTTTATAAATATGGTTAGCATAATGGGAACTTGGAAAATGCATTTAGGGTTTTACAAAAACTTTGCCAGTGTAAACATATTGGGTTTCATTTCATTTTGGTCATTCAAGCCGGATAAAAGTTAAGTTAAGTTAGTTAAGTCTCTTTAAAATTGTTTAACTAATTTAAGAACATTTCCTAAACTTTACTTCCTCAATGCTATCCACTTGATGATAATGTCAAGCAAATAAACAAAATAAATAGAACAAAATCTATAATTAAACTTTTAAAATTCTGCAAAGAAAGTTCACCTTTGTTTCCCAGTGCCCCAGAGCTAATGGATAACCCGGCAATGCTGAAAAATACTCACAATGTGGCACCGCCAATGTACATGCTGCCCTCGAACGGTCCGAACTCCTCCTCGGGCAGCAAATCGAGCATCTGGTAATCGGTGTTTATCATGAAGCGCACATGATACTGGTTGTAGTCGATCCATATTTTATGCCACTCGCCGCCGTTGAGCCGGCGGTGCGAGTTAATGACCAGCTCGCGGGTGGTGCCCGTGCTGAGGGTGAAGGTGAACGTGAGCTGGTCGTCGCCGGTCAAAGCCACCATGAAGGAGGGATAGTGGGCGCGGATCGGTGGCTGGAACAGCAGGATGGCCTTCTCGCCGGTGGTGCGGAACGAGAAGGCGATGTCGCCCTTACGCCATCCTGGCACCTCGATATACGACTGCGACGTGGTAAAGGTGACCACGTACTTTTGCGTATCTGCGGGGGCAGGTATAGGGAATTATTAAGGCATACCAGACAGGATAAGTATCAAGAGACAAATGACATTAAAAAAGTCTAGCCGAGTTATCCCCAAAGATTACTGCTTATTTTTAAATAAAAACTTAAATTTTCACTCACTTGTTTCCACACATTCCAATGGCCCCAGAGTGATGCGTCCCAGGGCCTCATCGTCCAGATCCTTCTGCTGCAGGAAGTACATGTTGGTGATGCCCAGGCTGTGCGGATCCTGGTAGTAGCCCTCATCCGAATTCCATTTGTTCTCCTTCACGTCGCAGTTGCATGATTGATTCGGGTCCACGCACGTCTTGTTAACGGAGCATGGGCAAGCGCCTCTGCGGAAGGGTTTTCATTCGGATTACGGGGTTCCGGGTTGAGGTTGTGTGGGGGCGAGGGGTGGGTCACAAAAAAGGTGAAAGGTATTAGAAAAAGTCTGCATACATTTGCATACATTTGAGCCGGAGAGCCGCCGGCAGTTTGACGAGTCCGTTGAGTGACCGACTGAGCCACATCCGCCGCTTGCCCCCCTTTCTTTCTCTTTTTTTTTGGCTTTTCGCAGCGCCATTTATGCAGAAATATTCGTTGGGTATCAGGCCAATCGAGGATATATCAGTGACAGGGCAATTATGGGGCAATGGAGTTCAATTATTTGGAATGTAAAGGGAAAAACCTCGAGTCTTGACTGGGCAAATATTATACTTTGTGAAAATGATCAGGATATTCTTTGAGGATACCAAAAATCCAGGGTAAAATATATGTGGATAATTATTGATATTTGTTTTTAAATGCCTAAGAAAACACTAGAATATATCTGATAATTTAAGGTTCTTATTTAATTTTATTATTTTAAAAGAAGTCCCTAGACTGTTTTAAAAAAATCCCATTCAAAAATCATTATTAACAAGTATCCACTGGACCATATACGAATCGTGATGTGCCTTTTCCGGCTCATGTTTGTGCTTGCTGCGGTTTTGGCCTGCATGTGCCGCTTCCGTTTCCTCATCCGCATCCGCCTCGGTGTTGCAAGATCCGCATTCAAGCCACCGCAGCAGCAGGAGTGGCAGCAGAAGCAGGAATGGCAGTGGCACAACACTACAGTGGCACCAACACACAAACAAACAAACGAGCCTGTCAAATTTTGAATGAGTAAGGACCAAACTACGAGCCAATGATGGATGGCCAAATGGTCTGGGGCGCCCCAGAAAGCTAGCCGGCTTTTTTCTAAGCCCCAGACCGGGTGCATTTTTCGTGTTGGTCGAAGCCAACCAGAACGCCATTCATTCATGGAGGCAAACAAACAAGTGCCAAAAAAATGAAAGCGAAACCAAAGTCAGGCTGTTAAGGTTTTCGAATTGATTTACTGAAAGCGGAAATTAGTGACGCAGGCACACACACACACAGAGAGGGAAGTGGAGAAGGAAGTAGAAAGTAGAAACAAGAAGGAGCGGCAGCAACAAGCGACTGGAAATTGCCGCCGCCAGATGTTGCCTACTTTGCTGCGCATGATGTATTGTCAAAGGGTTCTCCAACCAAGCCGAAACATCCATGCCACGCCATCCAGAGAGGAGGAGTCAACCTATGGGAGGACCCAAGCCTCAAAGAAATTAGGCGTAAAGACTAAATTTGTGTGCTCAAAGCCATTCATTTTAAAAAGGCCTGCCCATAGCAAGAAAAATTACCAAGGCGAACTTGTTAAAAACAAAAAAGGAAAGAAAATAACAAGCATATGAAGGCCTTGAAGAAAAATACGACTGGAAGATACCTATTTTTTTAATACTATCCATGTTAGAAGAACTTAAAGATATATTTTTACTTTGTTTTTAATTAAATAAAAATTAGTACACCAGTAGTTTTTGAAAACAGAAACAGACTCCAACAATTTATATGATTTGTTTAAGTTTTTTTACCTCTTTATATTAATTATTATTCTATTAAATCCAATATTAAATTTCAAAAAATTTGATCTTTCATAAATCGTTAAAAAATGCATACCCCATTCGAATACCCTTAAAAAAAAATCAAATATAAAAATAGCTAGAATAACGAAAGAGTTGTTCGACAATATGGCGGCTGCAAAAAAAAAAAAAAACACAAAAGTTGGACCGGCAAAATGGGCGCCACAAGAGATATGGCGGGACTCAGTCATAAACCTTATTAGCGCTGATGCGGAAACATATTTGCCTGACATAAATACCAAGCTCAGATCTTTTGTTTTGCACTTTTGCAATTTTCCTCGTATTTGGGCTCATATGTTTTTGCTACTCTCCCATCATCAACTGTGGTTCGCTGGGCTTCTTTAGAGGTTTTGCCATTAGTGTACCTTAGACAAAAAGGCATTCAGTAGGCGGCTATTGCTGCTCGCCTTTCGGCACCATAAAATTTTATGCTCCAATGCATGGCAACAAATGCCGCAGATATAACTTTGGTGGGTGCGGTAGTAGGGTTAGTTATAGAGAAGGAAAACAAAAAGGAAATTTGAAGAGCTAGACTAACACTAGATGTTGGCCAGCTCAGTGGGACAAACTCCTTCGTGACAAATTGTGCAGAACACAGGAAAAAATAATTTAAAAATATAATACATAAAACCTTGAAGAAATAATCAAATTTATAAAAAGATATTATCTGTGATTTTATATTGAAACTATTTATTCATTTAAAATATAGATTTTTATGTGTACAGATTGCAGAAGCCGACAGATGGCTCTTCCAAGTGCAACCGCATCACTGACAAGACGTGGTGGGAGTTTCATTGCACTGGGAAATATCGATGCCTTGTGAAAGTGATGTGGAGTTTGCTGGCATTCTAGAAACAGAACAACAACTGCACATCTGTGTGTGATGGGTAAACATGTCAGATGGCATTAAGCGAAGGTTCCTGCCTGGCATTTATATTATGCATGTGCGAGCAATTAATTTAAGTTTCGTTTACAATTGAAACGCCAGCACCACCGGGAGAGAGCAGCAGCCTGGGTTGGCCTTTCGGAAATTTCGGATTTATATTGTTGGATTACCGCACGTACTCTGCACTCCACTGGGGCAGAACGTACACACAACACACACACACAATGGGGAAAGGGGCCGGGATCCGGGTTTGGTGATAATCCAGGGTGCAACAGCAAGTTAAGCAAATAGACTGCAACATTAATTGTGTGGCTGGCGGTGGACCAAAATCATCCGCCAGCATATGCAGCAACTAAGCCACGAATAGTGGGCTTTAAATGAGGAAATTGTAATACAAATTAAGGCATGTTTTAATTAAATAAATGTGTTTAGGAAACCTAGTGGAAATTTAATTAAATTTCTATATAACACAATTTAAAAGTAAATAATGTTCTGGTTGAAAAAAAGAAACAGAGACTGAAAAAAGCAAGAAATACAACAAATAAATTCCCCATAGTTTCCTAATTTACCTAAAAATCGAGAAAAAAAATATGTAAGTTACTGGAAGTGTTTTAAGCATTTCTTTGTAATATTTTTACTAAATTGAAAAATATTTGTAATTAAAATAAAATTTTCTAGTGAAATTGAGAGCTCCTATAGAAATTATCATATATAAACCTTCAACAAAAATAATATTACAAATCAAAGTTTAAAATAATCAATGTTTCCCTTATTTGTACCCACTGTACCGTAAGCCCTGCTCTTGTCATCCAATTTTGTGTTGTTTGCGGTGACGTGGCTCAGCACGTAAATCACAAATACCCGCATGGGGCACCGCCCCATGCACCTAGCTTACCTCTTGGCATTGCCGAGGAAGTCGACGGTAAGATTCTTGGCCGAGGAAGTGAACCAGGTGGTTGAGTGCAGCTCCAACTGGGCCCTGAAACAGTCGTACTTGATGTACTGTGTGCAGTACAGTGAGTGCGAGATGAGCTCCTGCAGCATGTGCGGCGAGAATTCCCGGTATCGGATGTTGAAGCTAAAGTCAGTCTCCCTATTGGATCGCACATCCACTTGGCTGGGCAAATTGTGCTCCACAATTGTCTTAGTGGCATTTTCGAGGCTCTGGAAATCGCACTTTACATGGGCGGGTGGAAAAACGCCATTGCCATCTATGTCGATGAGGTAGACATCCGATTTGGTGAAGCCCAGCAGGGCCAGCTCCTCACAGGTCTTTCTGTATTTTGTGAAATGGCAGTTTTTGCCAATGTAACCCGTGTGCTTGCAGTCGCATGTCACTCGATCGTCCTTCACAAAACATTTGCCGCCATGCTCGCAGGTATTGGGCCGTTTGCAGGGATCTATGTAGTTGCAGTTATCCAGCGCCACCTTGGGGGAAATTTATTAAGTAAAATAAAAACAAAGAAGGTTGTTCAGTTACCTCTCCCACCACTCGCTCCGTTTTCACCACATGCCTGGGTTCAATCAGATGATTATTGATCTCTATATCCCGGATACAGCCCACTAAACCCATGGCCGCTGACTTTAGGCTGCTGCCAATGATCAGCTTGTCGCCAATGTTAAAGGTCAATCCATACATCTGGCTGAGAGTGTGTCGATAATCCACCGTGAACCGGATCTCGCCCAGCTTATAGTCCAGTTCCACGCTGTGCCAGGAGGTGGCCCTATTGATTTTGATGGTGGTCGAGTGCGTTACATTGTTGTTGATGTCGGGGACCAGATCGAAACTCAGTTTGTCCGACGTGAGACGTATCTAATGGATGGCAGCCATTTTGTAATTTCCGTTAGTCGCGCGTTTCCGGTTGCAGTTTTTATCGACAGACGGCGGCCATTGTTGTCGCCGACGGATGTTGCACGTAGCGCCGAACAAAAACCGAAGCCGCGCATTAGCGTGTTTCCAAATATTAGTTTTAGTCAGCGACATGTAACAGGACGGGGGAGAGAGCAGGGAGAAAAATACAAAATTCTGTTAGCATTGGAAGGATTCAAACTGTGTGTGTGTGTGTGTGTGTGTGATTGTTCGTGTGCTGAAATAAATCAAAATTGCGAAAATGCCTGAAATGCAGCTCTGCACAACCGCATGGAAACACCCACTCGGCTAGCACACACATTTCAATTTAAATGCCTTTGTGCATTAGCTTCGCTTAAATCATATTACGCATACGCCACGTGGCGGCGCTGAGTTTGGCATTCGCCGAATCAATCGGCCTCTCGGATACTCTCTGTGTGTGTGTGTTGCTCTGTTCTGTTGAAATTGCTGCCCATTAATTTGCAGCCAGGCTCGGGGGAGGTGCCCGGTCCGTGGTATTTATCCACGACTCTTTATCATTTGTTTGTCCCTCTGAACCCAAATTGATGTGCTATATTCGGTCTCTCGGCCACTTGATGTCATATGTATATGCAGCAATAATGATTATTGCCAAAAAGCTAAAATGTATGCCGGAACTGGGTTGGTGAACTAGTTCGAGAGATTTTGTATTTGAAATAGAAAGTACTTTGCTTAAAATTTAATGGAAAAGGTATTTAGAGTTGATAAGCCCCCTACTATTTCTGTTACTTCCCCTTAGAAAAGGGTACAATTTTAAAATACTTTTTAAACTTTTGTATTTATCCTCCTTAGGTATGCTTTTTGTTCTATTTTAATCTTCATCTATCTTCCACTAAGAAGCATGTACAGAATCTTAAAAAATATTTGCTAATAAATTTCGACTTGCAATTATACAGTTTTTAAGTTTATCAGATTGTCTATAAATCAAACCCCAATGGAAACTCATGGATCACAAATATAAACCAAAGTCTCTTAGATTTATTGGTAAAAATTTGATTGCCCATGTGTTTTTTTCGCCTGCTTGTTTTTTGGAGGAGTCTATTATTTGGGAAAATCGAAAAAAGAAATATTCATATTTATTGAAATTTCATGAACTTGCAGCAGCTCAGCACAGTTGCAATTTGTACATGTCCGTATGAATAAATGTACGAGTCAGTGTGTGTTTGTTTCATATTTATCTATGCTCATTGTGAATTGCGCTTTTGCGTCGCTTATGTGAAATGGCAAACACTCAAATTTTATTGCATATTTCATTAGATTTTTGTCAGAGCGTTATGTTTAAAGGCAAACACTCCTCCATCTGCCGCATACTGTGACAATATTTCAAATGATTTTTATTCCTCTGCCAGTTTTGTTTTGTTTGCCTATTTCGCCCATTTGCGCGCTGTCAATAAATTCGATTTTCGATTTGTGATTCGCGATTTATGCGGGCGCATAGTTTTTATGTCACACCCCGGATCCGGAAACTCCCCCCTGAATCGTGTGACATGACATTCGATGTTGCATACTACATACACTTGTTTTTGGGGACCCCCTTCTTCTGAACGCGTATTTTTTGTTTCTCTGAATGAGTGACAGAGGCAAAATACTGCCGGCAATTTATTAGTTTGTTGAGCTCCATACGCAACACGCAGGTGGCAATTTTGTGGCCTGTGTGGCGAAAATAGTAAATAAATAAGAGCTCGTAACTGATGCGTTTTTGAAGTTTGCCAAATATGGATGGGAAGTAGGGCAAATATAAAGATGTGCTTAAAATATTAGCATTAAAAATTAGTTGCATAACGTTTAAGTGGTAAATAATGCCTCTGAATTTCTAAATATTTTATTTTATTCATTTAGGGCTGCTTTTACACATAAATTTAGGGTTACAATATCAAGCCACGTAAAGCATTTTTTGCATTTTAGATCTTTTTATATATAACCATCAATTAATCATTGGGATTTTGAACTTATATTGTATGTTTAAAATTTTCTTTATATATATTTCTAACTGAGTTTTGAGCTCAGATATATATAAAAATGAACTGTTTTTATTTAAGAAATTTACTCATTACCGCGGGGGCTTAAAAAACTTGAAAAGTTGACTTAGGGTATGCAATATAATGTTCTTATTAAAATTCAGTATATCTAGGGTGACCTAGGTTTTTTTAAAACCTTTCAAAAGTCGTTTAAAAGTATCTATTTAATTTTTTTTGAGCATAATTTTGTGTAGTTTTTGAATGGTTTCTTTAGCACGACTGCATTTAAATATTTTGGGGTATTTCAAGTAGTAAATAAAATAAACCCGCTTTAAGATGTCCATATCTATTATCATAACCGCAGCTGTATACAAAGCCATAAATGACAGGCTGTTTTTGAACTATTCGGCCAAATAAAAATATATAAACAGAGTCATATTATAAACCTGACTGACACAATCAATTTCGTATTAATTTGGGTGTGCATAAATCGTCAAACGGCGAATGGCAAATAAGCCGTAGAGACAGTCGATGCAAAATTAAATGCCTTGCGGCATAAATATTCATTGGCATTACAACAACAGCCACCACAGCAACAACAACATTTATTGCAATGCCAATAAGTCAGAGACTCTGCAGTGACATTTTCGGTTTATTTTAGGAGGATGGAGTGAGTGCGTAGGACTCTGGTCGTGCAATCAAAAGGAACAAAATCAACAATAAAATGCAAATAAATATGGGCCACACACAAAAATAAACACAAACACACGCACTCTGTGAATATTCCCTTTTCAGTACAGCTCGAGTACATTGCCGAAATGCCAAGTAACCAAATAAACGTTCTTGGACAGGCCAAGACAAGGTTGGTTTGCTTAAATGCCGATAAACGCTACTGACATCCATATAAACATCAACTCTCATGCTGGGTTCAAAGTTCAGGGGATGAGGGAAAAATAAATCTGGCTTTTCCCAGGAAAAACGGGAGAATATTGTTTCTCGGACTGGCATTAAACTGTCCAATTGTTTTTGTGATCGATTACAACGCACTTTTATATGCCGGACCTCAATCTGTTCGGGCTCCGGTTCTCTCCCTCGGCTTGTCTGGTTATAAATTGGTATTTCATGGAAACATTTAGCTTGCTTTCAATTGTTATGCGCTGTCCATGACATAAATCTATAAAAATGGTTATATCAAATATATTGCGGTCCGCAGAATCAAACAAAAGTCCTTCGGAAACGCTTTAAACAGAGAAAAGAAATAATTTCTAGGTCATTCTGGTTAATATCTTTATGGGTCGGTCATTATTTGTATACAGAAGTTTAATATTTATTTCTTATTTATCGCTGCGAATTTATTTCTATATAATGCAAATATTTTAAGGCGAAAATTAAGGAAAATTGATTGGTTTTTGCTATCTTTAATGATTATTAAAATAAAGAAAGAATATTTGATTTTATTTGTTTTGTATTTCAAGGAAAAGAGAAAGGATGTTTATTTTCCAAACGCTATTGAATTTACTTAAACTCTTTTAAGTGATCAAGAATCTTAAGGTAAAGCATTTGTCCCCTTTTATTAGAACAAAAATCCCCTGCAAAATCCCAGTATTTGAAATTTTAAAAGAAATTTACTCTTGGCACACCAGCACACACAATCGCTCCGGGCTACCGAGAAAATGAATAATGCCAAACAATTACAAAACACTAAGCTCATTTGACTTTTCATTGCATTAGCCGGAGTCGAGTTTCACTCAGCAGCGCTTAAATTTAATTGCATTTTCCGCATTCCCAATGGCAACTAGTATTTTTGGGGTACATTTTCGTTTCGAGACCCGCAATGTACATGGAGCATGCCTCCGATTCCGGAATTGTGGGAGTTTCGTGGGCTTGGGTTTCAGTTGAGGATCTCAAAGGGGTTTTTGGGGGGAGGCTGAAAGGCCCGGCAATTGCAATGCAAGTTTCATACGCAACTCTGGATAGGAACACACGCACATGCACATTTGATTTGCATTTCATTTGGCGTTGGTTCTGGCTCTGCCACTGCCTCAGTTGCAGTCGCAGTCGCTGCTAAGTCGTCTTAAGCAGCACGTCGTCGGTGGAAATGTCTGTCCTTATCCGTCCAGCTGTCGTATGTGTGCGTGTGTGTGTTTGTGGGAGTGTGTGGAGCTCAAAAGCTCAAGCAATGAACATAAGTCTGTGGTCTAAGTACACTCCTAGAAACAATAATGATTTCTTGAAATAAATTTATAGGAATGTTTAAAAAATATATCAAAAGATCTCCCATCGTTTAGAGCATGGAGAATCGTTGAGATTTATTTTATTTTTATTTTAGCTATTCACATACCAAGTTTCATTTCGATCGGACAAGAATTACGATCACAATGTTTATGTTTCTTCCTCCGAAATATCCTTAGTTCTAGTTTTAGATTTCTTATTTAAAAAGCATTACTTTATTTTATCCTAATCTATTCACATACCAAGATTCATATCGATTGGGTAACTATCACAATCTACTTTTACTCTACAATATTTTGAGGTTCATTGTCCAGATCCTTCAATGACTAAACTTCATTTTTTCTTATTCCAAGCTACATATTCTCAAACCAAGTTTCACCCCGATCGGGCAAGTATTACGATAGTAATAAAATAGGTTATTACTATCTTGTATATTGAGTTTTATTTTTAAGATCTTTGATTCGAAAATAATGTCCACATTCCAAGTTTTATATCGATCCGAATAATATAATAAGAGAGAGGAGAATAAAATAATAAGAGGTTCCTCACCATTTAGAATAAAACACAGTGATAAAAAATAATATGCAGAATATACAGGACTGATCTCTTACTAAGTTGCCTAAACCCTAACCTATTCGAAATATTAGTCCTAAGATCTAGATTTCAAACTTCAAGCCTTTACTGTTCCGAGTTTCCAAAACCTTTCTCTCAGTGCACGTATGAGAAGGAATGCTTGAATGCTCCTACTTACCTCCCAGAAGCCATTTCCGGCACTGGTCGTTACGTCACTGTAGGCCAGCACCGCGCCCGGCCGACTGCTGCGGAAATCGAATTTAATATTAAATTCTTCGGCGTGATTTATGGGCCACCAAATGTGTGATGTCGCAAAGGGATAGGTGATGGGTATGACATTCACTTCGTTCTCGACGAACTCCGCCTCCAGGACGCCTGTGACCCAGAAACAGAGGCAGAAACAGAAGGACAGAAGGTATATAGTATGGGTATAATAGTATGCCAAAAATATGTCGCCAGCAAATCGCTACACTCGATATATTAAATTGCTCTCCACTCACCGTGATAGTGCACCTTGGGATTGCCTCTCTGCAGCTCGTATAGGATGGAGATGTCGTTGTAATAGACATATTTCAGGCTGCCCACAAAGTTGTTGTGCGATGCCAGGCCCTTCTTCTTGTGCAGCTCGGGTCCTCCGCCAAAGTATATCTCCGGATCGAAGAGCAGGTTCCCACTGGCCGTGGCTGGCAGTTCCAGGACCTTCTGCTGCTGATCCAGTATGATGCTCACCGTTCGCTGTTCATGCAATATCGTGAGATTGTGCCAGTATCCGCGGGTCAAGTCATCCGTCAGTATCGTGCTCATCACATTATCGCCAAAGTCCATTTCCACATGGATCGATTGATTCTTAATGGCAGCGGCTATATACTGATGCTTCAGGGACTCTCCGCTGGCATAAAACAGAGCTGAGTCGTCGAAGTTTGTGCGGAACATGAGGCTAATGCGGCGCGTGGAGGAATGCACCCGATCCTTCCAGTCGTATATCCTGTAGGACACATAGCTGGCTCCACGCAGGGTAATTATCGTGGCCGCTGCAAGGAAGAGACAAAGCCAATCGATTAATTTATTAAGTAAAGCCAGTCCAGTCACTGAATCCCCTCCAATATGCACGGGCTCTCAGGAAGCCGAGCTTAATGCCACCGTTAGCATATTTGCTTTCAGTTTTCACTTCGCCACAGCTTACTACAAATGCCCAAGCAAATTTAAATAGGATTCTCTTCCCTGTTGATACCCCTTAAAATAAAGGGGAGAGAGTGATGTCTTTGCTGTTCATTGTAAAAAATTTTAATATTTTTGAATTCTGAGATAAGCTAAGCTCTTAACAACTTAAGCATATAGCCTTTGCTAAGTATTTGAATATTTTTGAATCTGTGACAAAAATATAATTAGTTATAGCAAACCAACTCGTAATTCACTACAAATAAAATCTTATAAAATGGATCAATATATTAATTATTTTTAAGTGTAATCTGAAAAGAGTACTTCGTAGTTTGTCCTTTTCTATATCCCTCGCGTATTATCTGCCTGCCAGCCACACTCACACATTTTCACCCACAAAGCAGGCGAAAGAAAAATGCAGAGAAAAAAGCTCCAGTGCACTATGGGGCCAACGACCACTTTTTGTGGCATCAATTAATAACTTGAGAACGAAG
>JAEIHY010012383.1:0-27833 GCA_018904565.1 Drosophila tsacasi
AAAAATTATGGCAGCGCTCGTCGCATCAGCTTAGTCTTTCCACCCGTTCACCTCGCTGTTAATAATGTGTTAATAATCATGTGTTAAAAAGTGTGTAAATAAGTGTGTTAACAACTGTGAAGAACCTCTGCACTCGAAAGGACTTAATCATCGATGAATCCCGGCCAATTCTGCGTTGTGGCGATGAAAGGTAACTGAGTATCCTCATATGCGGGTGAGTCCGAACCAAAATTATTGTCCTATATCCTATATATAAAGCTGATAGCACCGATCGGTAAGTGCAAAAAAAAATTAATTTATTTATATAAAACTAACAATTGGCTATAAGCTAAAAGCTATTTAATAAGTTAAGAGCATTAGTTGTTAAGGCTCTACCGCTCGAATGGGTGGTGAAAAATTCGTATATTGAACTTATGGACTACATTTTGGTATGCGATTGGTTTTGTGGGAGAAGAAGATTAAGTTTGAGTTTGCTGTTGGGTTTACTAGGAGTTGGATTGGGTGTTTTGTAGAAGTGTAAAAAGCCGTTTCTAAATTACGATCCACTTTTCCACTTACATTTTTCAGTAAAAGAATCTGCGTCTGTACAAAATCTGTCCGAATTTTGAGAAGATATTTTAAGTTATACGCTTTTAGGTGACTTTTGATTTTATAATGTAAAAACAAAGTCCTTGCCTTCTTTGTTTATCAACCAAAACTAAATGATCTAATAAAAATTCTTTCAAAATAGTTATTTTACTATCAAATTGCTTGCTAATAAATAATTTATAAATTCATAATTTTTCAAAGTTTTAACTAAAAAATTCCCTGGTTTTATTTTATTAAACGCAAGGCTAGTAAATTGATAAACATTTCCTTTGATAATTATTTATTTTTCATTCTTTATTCAATGATCAACATTTTGTACAGCTATGAGATGATGCATCTTACAATTTAATAAATATTTGCGTATAAAAGGACTACACAAATGGACAAGATTTCACAATAATGGCAACAACAATACGTCGTTTTCGCTTTACAATACGTAGACAAAGGTCCAATACAAGAGGTTAAAGGCCAGAAACATGGCTGGAAACAGGAAACGCGAGCGCCGATCAATCCACATGGCAATCTCCTGCGGCGTCATTGTGGTAAAAGTGGGCGGCGTGTCCTTTTTATCCTTGTCCATGTCCACAATGTGATCGTTGCTCGTCGTTCGCTCACTGCAAATGGAAACAGTGTCGGCGCACTCGGTTTTGATGATGGGTAAATTGGGCTACGAAAGGGAATTATTATTACAACGATACCTTAAATAGTTAATGCTTATACTTACGTGGACAGTAAGGTAATTGTTGAATCCCTGATTCACATTGCCATTGCCATTCCGCACACTCTCCGTGCTGGATACTATGTTGTCCAGACTGGAGCAGGATCTGGCCCTGGAATCGTTGCTTAAACTTCCCCCAATTTGTCGACGTGCCGGTCTCGGGGTCAGCGTTGACTTGATAATGTACTTGCTGTTGACCTTCTTCAGCTCGATGTTCTCCTTGCGACGCCAAATCGTGTTCACGAAGGCAAACTCCACCAGGCTGCCGAAGATGAAGAAGGTGCAGCCCAGGAACCAGACCTCCGACACCTTGATGTAGCTCACCTTTGGCAGGGTTTTGCTCTGCGACGAGGACAGAGTGATGAACGACAACATGGTGCTGGTTCCTAAGGAAACAGAATTAACTAAATTAATACAAAATATTCAATAAACTATCAAGAAGCTTACCCAGCATGATGCGCGGCGGAGAGGCATCAGCCTGAAGCCAGAAGGATACCCACGAAATGGCCACGATCATCATGGAGGGCAGATAGTAGTCCAACAGATAGAAGCCAATCTCACGCTTCAGATTCACCGTGAAGCTCAAGGAACTGTAGTTTCCCACTAAGGGTATATCGTAGGGTTATAATGTGTCCTTAAATAAAAATATGAATCTTGTACCGAAAGCTCCATGGCGCAGGTTTAGGCTATCTGCCTTGACCACCGTCGTGTTGTGAAAGTACGGGCCCATGTTGTACTCGGTAAGCTTCATTTCCGGATCGAAGGAGATGGGCGAATGATCCTCCCATTCCAGCACCAAATCGGAGGTGTTGTACATCCCTAAAAACGATAAATAAATACAACTATCCTTCGCTTCCTATAATCCGTTCAAAAGATGAACTTACAACTCTCAAGAACTGTGGAGCAGAACTGTTGATCGAAGGGGAACTTCTTAAAGTCCATCCAACAGTACAGCGTGGCCTCCATCCGTGTGGAGATAATCACATTGCCGTCGGGCGCCAGTGAGGTGAGGACATCCTTCTCATCGGTGCCCAGAATGCTGGAGTCGCGTTCGTTGGAAAAGAAGATGTGAGGCAGCCACAGGCGCTCGCTTAGATGCTTCTGGCCCAAAATGGGGTCAGTCCTTTGGACCTTGTAGGCCAGACGCTTGTCCTGGAAGCGCAGCTGCAGGAGAGCATGCATCTTGAACTGCAGCAGATCGGAGTTGAGATTCTGCAGGAAGTAAACGTAGATCCTGGTCTTTACCACAGTGGGCAAACGTGCTGCTGTCACTGGGTCGTATTCTGAAAAGAGGAACAGAGGATAAGGATATATATTTTATTAGGAGAGAGGTATCCTTACCTATTGGCCGCTCGAGACGATCGTAGCGGCAGACATGGGTTAAGCGCTGTATGAGCTGCGTCTGCTGGAGGTTATCTGCATTGGACAAAGATGGACAGTCCTCGTCCTCTTCTGTGGTGTTGGTGGCACTGAAAATATTATTATTAAATTATTTATAAAATATCAAACACATAATGTTAAATTTTCGCTTTATATAATATATATCAGTCTTCCTGTATCTGTCGTCCTTACTTTAACCCGAGAAATTAAAGAAGAAAGGGAGAATTTCTTAGTCAGAAACTTTAAAATAGTTCAATACAAGGTAATAATTTATAATAATCCCGGGAAAATAAAATAATTTATGGTGTTATTTTAAGAACCAATTAAAATACCTCCAAAGACCTATAGGTAGTTTTTCCCCAGGTAACTGAGCTGCGCGAGCACTGGAGCAGCTGTGCAAGCTCATTTGCAGCTACCTTAAATCGTCAAACATATAAAAAAAAAATAAAATATAAATAATGAGAAAATAGTATGTCTCTTTGCTTAAGGCGCTTGCTTATTATTTTTATTTAACTTGCATTTTAACTTTGTTTGTTCGTCATTATTTTTTTGCTTGCGCAATGCCAACACCACTTGAGTATTTAATTCAGAGTTGACCTGCTCTCCCACAACAGGAAACTAATTATATAGCTATTGATATAGCGCCACGATCTTGAACCTATTCGATAAGAAGTAGGCTTCGACCTCTTGCGCACTTCAAAGACCAAAATGCCGACTGTAAATAATTTTCGCTGCGCATTCGGGAAAATTCTTAATTAAAATTCCTAATCTCAGGTCGCCTGAGGATTTATTTCCGCAAAAATCGTTCGAGATTTATCAGGGGCTTTGGGGAAATTCCACTGGCAAATGGTAAAGAATAATTTCCATAGGAGGTCGAGATTTTCCCAGGGACAGGAAATGTTTATAAACAAAGTTACAACAGCTTTTTCGGTGATGCGTAAACCGTTTTCCCTTATCTCCGTAGGTACTCCCCATGTAAACATTTTCTCTTGAACATCGTAAGATTTCATTTTCATTATCAGACAGCATAACACTTGAAGTTTCTTTATCAAGGCATCTTGAGGAATTCTCAAGTGAGTGTTTTCTATGCGTTTCTACATGCTATATCTTTTTTCATCTTTTTTGGAAAGTTACTTGTCTTGTTGTCAAAAAAAAAAACAAAACACCTTTAAGCTAAATATAGACAGACTTCTGGCAAAAAAGAAGGCGTTTTTATCAGAGAAAGAGACACATCAATTTGAATGAGTTATCAGAAGTTATCGTGGCTGCTGGGATTTCCCCTTCAAAATCTGGTTCAAACTCACCCAAAAGAGGCTCGCAGGCTGCAACTGAAGATCAGCATAATCCACAGAATTTTTCTCAGGCTGTGAGACTCCATATTTGATGTGATTTTATTTGATTTGATTTTAAATATTTAAAGAGTTGTTTTTGCAACCGATATCTGTCGTGGTCGCTGGCTAAATGATTCAATTCCGTTGACTTGTCAAACTATATGCTCATGTTTCACACAATCTCCTCGCACTTGCACTCGCACTGGCACTCACATTCACTTCACACATTCACTTGGCAATTAATGCAAATCCAGCTCGACCGTTTGAATTTTATTCGATTTGTAGCTGTACGAATTTTCCAAGCAGCTTTTGTGGAGGACGAGCGATTGGGTGAGTGCCTGCCTGTTGCTCCGTTCTCCGGTCTCCGGTCGTCGGCGGTTTGAGATCGCGCCGGGTTTGCGCCCCCCAGAAATACCCGCAAGATGCGA
The DNA here is from genome assembly GCA_018904565.1 of Drosophila tsacasi. NCBI lineage: Eukaryota > Metazoa > Arthropoda > Insecta > Diptera > Drosophilidae > Drosophila > Drosophila tsacasi. The sequence goes on from JAEIHY010012383.1 coordinate 4,446, forward strand.
GTCCCAGTCCGCTCCGCTGCCGAACAGCACTGATTCGTGGGCGATTCTACGACGATCTAGCCCTCGGCTCTGTCTCCGATCTCAGCGTTGTTTGTTTCGCTTTTCGGCTACTGATAAGGCCAGGTAATATTTTGGTAACTGCTCTCGGCCCCAAGCCAAACTCCACTCCGCGCACTCCCACTCGGCGACGGGAACAGTAGTAGCACTGCCTGGCGGCTGGTCAAGAGCTGGAAGGCAATAGCGCAGGGTCGATTGGGGATCGCCTCACTTATAAGCGTTCTATAGCCCATATACTAGATGCAAGATCACCCGCGTGCGTTTGACACTGGGAGAAATTGATGTCCTACAAAGAGCTGGGATATTTGTTGGATTTTGTGATCGGAAATCTATTTTATATTTGTGTTATTAAAAGATAATTAATATTGCTTCTAGCGTCGAAAATTACTCCCTCCCTGCGTTTCAAGCTTCTGCCTAGAATTACTCTACCTCGAAGGGTACAAAAAAAGGCATAAAAACCGTTTGAAATAATCAAAAACATAGAAATAAACTTTTTTAGCTATTAATTCTAGTACTTAATCATTCATTAATATACATTTTAATAAGATATTTTCTAATATTAACATAACTAAACTAAATTTAAAATATCAAAATGTTTTCCAGCTATAATTTCTTTTGCTATTTGTTCAGCTTTATCTTTAAAATTGTTTATATTCATTTATCTAAACTCTATTTCAATTCAATAAATGATACACAGTTAAATTATGTATAGTGTTTTTTCTTGTTACAATTAACTTTTTAACCTTTTTTTTTTGCTGTGCACAAATCGGAAGCACCGCAGTTGCGTCTGTTTGCAAACCGGTATCGCCATCTCGTATTGGAAAATGCACCGAATCAGAATAACTAATAGTAACATTTATGAAGGCATTACATTTTTTCTGTCTTGTTGACATATGGGGCATATGGGTATTAGCATACCGTGGAGCAGTATGAGCAGTGATCAGTGATCAGTGATCAGCAAGTGGTCTCTCCACAGAGCATATGACTGCCTGTTTGCCCAAGTGTCTACTTAATGGCACCCACACCCGCACACTTCTAATTAAGTTTGTAATGCAATGTTTGCGCACGCTCTCACCTTGTTTGGGTTTCGTTCCACTCCAACCGCGGATGATCGACTCCCAGTGGGGGGTTCCGCTTCCAATCCCAGTTCAACAAACCCCGACCGAGTGTCCCCAAACAATGGCGAAACAAACTATTTAATTCTTATCAGACGAACTGTGATCCTCCTGGTTGAACGATCGGGCCAAGGGATTATGCTCAGAGGTCGGCATCGGAATCGGAATCCCAAAGCTCCACTCCCAGATAATATACTGAGGCCCAAATAATAACGTTAATAATAATGAGCTGACGAAGGCGACGGACGGCGAACCTAAAGCCGCGACGTGACACAGAATTAAGAGTGTGACAATAATTGAATATATGACAAATGGCCAATAGCGCAATGAGTTAATATCGATTTGTCAAACACAATTAGTTGGCCCAGTCGGACGGTAGCCTGAAACTTGAGTGGATCCGAGATTGTGGCTTGTTATGCTTGAATGATTTATACGAAAGATATATATAAGAGACACATTTGAGTGGTAAGCACGAGTCTGTATACGAACTTTTAGTCAACTCGTTGAGTGAATGCTGCTCAAGTTGTACTCATCTCGTGAAAATGAGTTAATTTATCAGCGATGCTGCAAAAGCTACTCATAATTGTTATTTGTTTAATCTAATGCACATGTTATGATATTTAAGAAGGTTTTCAAAAAGATTAGGTAAGGATTTAGCTGATATTTTTTAAATGTATGTAGCATTGGTAGTAAGTAAATAAATATCATGTAAATGGCGCCCGACTAAGGCCACAGGAAAAAGGATACAATGATTATGTAATGTATAAAATGACATATTTTAAATCTATCTTAGTAATATAATATGTTATATATAATATATTCAAATGTAACACTTTAAGTATAAGTTTATCCCATTTTAAAGCTTCCCTTACTATTCCGTGCATTCTACCTGCGTCAATTCCCAGCCTTTTCTCGGACTTTTCTCAATTTCTCACCTCTTATCGGGGGGGTTATTTTGGGAACTTTAATTAAATGAATTGCTCTCGTGGCTGAGCATATTTGATCTGTGAATATTTAACAAGAAGAAGGCTTATTTAATTATTTCTTCGCATTGCCAAGGCAAACAACAAGCACTTGTGGTTGGTTCTATTATTCAGGATCGCTTATCGCGGCCTGAGTGGCTTGAGTGTGTGTTTACCGGAGTCATTGCCATGGCCCCCGCCCCGATCCGGCGTAGGTGTTGCTTACCCATGGCCCGTTTAGAGGTTATATTGTCTTATTTGCACCGATTTTTATGGGTCGCCGCCAGCAATGTGATTTTGTGTTTGCCCACAAATATTGAACCATTCATATGCGTAATCTTTGAGGTCCTGGTTAGCACGTGATAGGTTTCAATACGAAGGTCTTGGGATCTTTCGCATTTATCTCACCTGCAGATGAGGCAGATGAGTCACCACAATGACCAGTCTGTCTCTGGGGCTGCAGCGGAGGAGGTGGTAAGTTCTTTATCTCTGGACACAACATCTGGCAGGCAGTAGACAGTTGCTTGTGTTTGGATCGTCACAGTCCACAAAAAACAAGCGAAAAAGTTTAATTAATTAAAACAAAAACAACATGGCGCTGGGCTATGCAAATAGAAGTGAGCAAATATCGCAGATTGAACTGCAAATAATCGAAATTAAAAACGTGTAGTATTATTATTGCGCTAGATAATCGCTTTGGACCCTCTCGGTTCGAGGAGTCTCAAGTGGCTGTCGTCTAAATTTAAAGCGATGACAGACGAACGAACTGGGATGGCCCCTGGGTCTATCTTTTGCGCTGCTTCTTGGCCGCTTTTTAATAATATTTAGCCAGGCCAGCAATGGTGGCACTAAATTCTTATCAGTTTTCGGAGGAGGCGTACGTTCGCCTTCAGTGACGTCTTTCGGCTTTTCGTATTTGCTGCCCGCTGAGCGTCCTAATATAATGTTTAATATTTGCTTTTGCCACCGGGGCGTATGCGTAACGTGCAGTTAGCTTTTGCTTCTTTATAAAGAGGAAAATCGTAGCGGAAGCTGCTGTAAAATGTCACTTAGCTGAGTCAGTAGACAACGCTGGCAGAGATCGCCGGCTTTATCGCCGATCTGAGCGACGTGTTGAACAAGAGTCTGCCATCTTACCTATAGTAATTGCCAATCTTGAACATCGACAATGTTTACGGCAATAATTTCATGTTATCAGCGACGAATAAACGAAGACGACGCCTCTCGTGGGTTGCCACAGATTGAATTTCAGTATCGATTTTTGATATAGGAAGAAAATTAAAGGGGTTTCTTATTACATGATCTAGCCTTTGTCTAGAAATATATTTAAATAAATCTTTATAAACACAAATTTAGGGCATAATTCATAAAAATAATCTGTGAACGTTTTATGTTTTCTTTCCTCATTAAATAATACATAAAACACCCCATTCACGTGCTGCAAATATACCCATCACCGTGACAGACTTCTCCGCTGTGTTTTGCCAGCCAAAACAAAAGATCTCTGAGCAAGATCTGAGCTGAAACAAAAACTCAGAGTCGTAGAGTCGTAATAAATCAGTTTCCCGCTTTTTTTCGGACTCATTTGAGAATGTACTATGACAGGCGACTTACGTGGACAAGAAAAGATTTAAATAAATTAACTCAGTCTGCTTGCTGAGCAAAAAACCACAATCACTCGTATATAGCAGAGACAAATCTTAAATAATACTAATACCTAGGTCTCAAAAGTTTTTTTTTTAACCAAATAGGGAAAGTAATGACTCACAAAACATTTCGGTTTATCGTGAAACAAAAAAATTATATTAAAATGATAAATACAATTGGAACTTGATAAGGAAAATTGAAAAACAAAGGCAGTATTTTCATTGTGGTTCTTGGTTTATTTTTAAGCAATGTATTTATAAATGTGCAAACAGATTAATCAGCCAAATATAATACATATATATATCTTATTATACTTAAAAATGATTAAAAGTTATCGCTGAGACGCAAACAGACTAATTTTAAGTTAGTAAATTATACAGATTATACTATAAATTAAAGTTAAACATTTGAATTATGGGGCTGTTCGATAGGTGTACAAATTTCGATCTGAAAATATTTTCCCCTGTGCACAAAAAATTGATATATTGACGCTTTCCACCCTCTTTTGTATATTTAACTTTTTACAAACTGGAAGTTCCAGTTCGATGCGTCTCAGTACCCTAAGCACAGAAGATTTTAAGTCACAGATCAGGGAAATATTACATATTGTAGATATTATTTAATAAGTTCACTATAAAAGCAGTCTCCTCGAAAGAGCAGAAGAGAGCAGGTTGGGATTATTTCAACGACCACCTGGTGCAGTCCTTGGGCGTATCCTTGATCTTCTGGGTATTATTTTAAAGCTGAAATTATCTGCTTCCTAGTTATTCTAGACATAGATCTATCCTGACCTCATTGTCCAACTTATTTGTATGCTCCTTTGCCCTAAATGTAGACCCAAACGTTTCCTGTTAACTAATTTTTGATTAAATCTTTTGCCTTTAGCAAATAAAATAGTTTAAGTTCCGGCTTTATCATTTTGAATTAATTTTTTTTATGGCGGTTAGTGGGGATATTTGGTTACGATAGCATAGCAATGGGCCAAAATAATCGAGTGTGCACAGAAAAAGCTCTCGATCTCCGTACGATCGTGAACAGGGCTGGGCTGCTACATTATCGACTTTGGCCGTTGTAGAGCTAAAACATTTTTGGCGCGCTTTGAGCTTTTATTTAAATCAACATTTTTATTTAAAATCCACTTGAACTGGTTATCTCATTTTAGAGTTCATTCAGTCGCTGGTCGATGGATTATGGATTTGGTTTGGATTAACTCATTCAGCAGACACAAAAAACAGATACTGTACTACTGTAAATGAAAATAAGAGCAGAGTGGCTGCTGCTCCACTTCAGCTGCTTTTACCTTCCATATTCGTGGATTTTGTTGAATTTTTTCTGATTGTTTTTCCGTATTCAGTCCTTTGTGGCATATATATAGACCGTGTTATATATTATAGGTATGGAATCTGAACGCTCCTCGAGAGTGCAGTTGTTTGAGTGGACTCGCGGCCAGGTAGGCAGCCAGTTTTATTAGTTTGTTTATTCGGGTTATACATTCATTGTTTTGGTGGAGGTTTTTGGGAGACTCCTGCTCTGCTCCTTTCTACCTTGTCCTGTGATTTCCCTTATTATGTTACTCAAAACAAATTTTGCGAAATTTTGGGTTGAACATAAAGAAAATGATCAGTTTTACAGTTTGAGTCTTTGTTTTTGGGGTTAGCTTTTGTTTTAAGATTTTTAAATCTTACAAAACCTATATTTAAATTTAGTTTTAAGGATCTGTTGATAAAAATGAATACAATATATTCAAATTCATGGAAAGTTTATGGAGTTGGGAAATATATTAATGCATCGGCCTACTATACTTCCATTGGTTATGTTCCCTCAAAAGATCATTTTGTAAAGTCCTTCTCCGAGCAACAGATTGTCCTTGCAGTCTTCGCAATTTCCTTTATGGTCGCTCGCCGCCACTGGAGGTTTTTCCCTCTCTCCGAGTTTTCCCAAAAACGGTTAACAGCCGCGACCTCAGCCTTTTCAGCCATTCACCTTGGCCGTCGTGTGCAATTAAAGGGAAAAGTCGTTTGCATTAAAAACCCATTTTGTGGATTTACATGGCGGTTGCTTCATTACTTAGTCGGGAGTTATTGTTGTTGCTATTTTTGCAATGTTTATTGTTGTTGTTGTTGTTGTGGCTGTCTGGCTGTTTTTGTAGCGGTTGTTGTTGGTCTTAGAAACAGTTTTGATTTGCGTACTGCGAAAGCGACAGGGCGGGACTAGCTAACACACGCACATAATTGCCTGCCATCGTAATGGATTCATGTCCTGGTGGTGGTTGCTGTTGTAGTTGTGGTTCTTGTTATCCTTGTGTTGTTGTAGTTGTTGTTCTTGTTATTCTTGTGTCGTTTCTGTTGGTGTTTTTGTATGCAACAGAGATCAAAGTGAAAACAAAGACACCAACAATAGGTATTTCTCTGAATCGTGTGAATTGTGAATTCTTAAATAAAATAAAATAAATTGCGAATCAAAATTTAATTATTTGTGAAGATTTAATCACGTCTTAAGTTTACTCAGGAAAACCCAAACTTTTAAAAGTATTTTCCCCTAAATCCCAAGGAACTTGTCTGCTAAAAATTGTAATAACTAAAATTAATTTAAACTATCCCAGAAAATAATGCTGTTTACGTCTTCTTTCTTTTATAATTATAAGCATACTCGTACATTATTTTTTGTAATATATATAGTTTTTAAATTTAAAATCTAAAACCCTAAATAAAAAGAATGTCTTTCTAGCATCCCAAACTGTTTCCTTTGAGTGCACACACACCCACACCTAAGCAATTAAAGACCACAGACTGAGAGAAAGAGAGGTTATTCAAGGATTTTCGTCGCCTGGCAAATTGCCTGCTGGCACGGAGCTGGTGGAGGAGTGGATCAAGGAGGGGGCAGAGTTCAATCGAAGACAGTGCAACAATTTGGGTTTAATTGATGCCAGTCGTCGTCGTCGTCGTCATCGAAGAGCGTGCGTGCGTCGGCATTTATGAGCTGTGCTGAGCGGAGCTCCGGCGGAAAGAAAGCCTGCTCTTTTGCCACCTGGCGAATGGACAATGACAGAGCCGTTGATTGGCAATGGATGTCAGGTGGTCTCTCACCACCTTGATTCCCATTATTAGTCCCCTCTTTGCGTGCATTGAACTTTTTTCCAGATGGCAGCAATTGAGGTCCTTTGGAAACTCTGATGGTTTATGAATATATTACTCATACAACATGTGGTCTCAAACAAACTTGTGAACCTAAGAAAACTGATATTGGCAGAACTTTAATTTTATTTATATTTTAAGATAATTACTCGAGTTGTCCTTATAAATTACTTTAACTTTCCAGCAACAATTATCTCTCCTTAATCAACTTTTGCTGAGAAATGCGAGCTGCAGCTTCCTCTGACTTCCAATTCGAGGCTTTTTCAGGCGTTTCAACAAAGCTGGTGGCCTGCTGTGATTGCCGTTGTTGCACTCGGGGCATTGTTTACTTTGATGGTCCGTCGTCCATCCCGCTGCGCTGACTGTTAACCCGAGCGCTATTTACTGACGCTGCGGTGGCTGCCCATTGCCATTGCTTTGGCTGCTGCTGCAGCTGTTGCTGCTGCAACTGCAACTGCTGCCACGGACAACATCCTTGTTGGCCATTAATTTTGCAGGCTTTTGCGTGGTGGAAATGAAAAACAAAAAACTGTCCACGCTGACTGTGCCGGTGCCCCGCCATGGCCAACGCTTCTGGATAGATAGACAGGACGCTCGATAGTGTTCAACCTTTGGCCTTCCCTTTGTCTCTGCGTCAGCCTTTTGCAATCATTTCACTTTCACTTTTCAATGTTGTCCACTGGGGCAAAAATGCTCTTATTTTATTTTTATTATTACGGAGAGAATCTATAAACAAGATTGTGATTTATTCTTCTTTAAAACAGGTTGAAATTATATTTTAAAAGAGGAAAATATCTCTTAAACTGTTTTAAAATGTTATAAAATGAATTTAGTAGCTAGGAATAAATTAAGAGTTATAGAAATATGTATTTGTAATATAGTAAAATACTTAATTATATTTTTTTTGAATTTCATTTGTTGTCTTCGAAAGTTCATTTCAAGTTGTAACCATTTAACATTTTATTTATTACATTTTTGTTTTGTATTGCTACATTATTGTTTATTTTTTAATCTAAATTTTTCCTTATAATTCTGTTTTATTCCCCATAATTTTTCGCTTAGTACATTTCTGCTCTTGTGCTCATTATCGCGATTGTTGCTGCTGCTGCTGTCGCTCTGCGGTGGCTGTTGTTGTTATTTACTTTTTAATAATTACAGCTCTCTGCTGCAATTGTCCCTGACCACACGCTGAATGGGTCAGACAGCGATGGGGAGGACAGGGACAGTGATAGGACAGGGACTCCAGCTGGACGGACGCGTTGATAAATTGCGAGCAGAACGGAGAGACAAAGAGTAGCAGCTTACGGACGACACCCACACGGAAACGGACACCTCGCTTATTAGGTACAATCGGTGTCAAAATAATAACCATAAATTTTTAAGAAATATGAAAATATATGTTAGTAGGTGAAGAGAAGTGAGGGATAACTATCAAGGATGGGATATAAAGATAGGAGCCATTATTAGAAACTGACAGGATCATAAAGTAATTAAAATATAATAATAGATTTTAAATTTCTTTAGCATAATCTATTTCTTAAAAACGTACCTTTAAAGTTCTTAAGAACATATAGTTTTTGACCTATACATTTTTCTTAATATTATAAATTTACTTAAAAACAGTTAAATGATATTTTCCTTGTGAAACTATGACAAAACTTTAGATCAGATCCATAGATTTATAAAATAGTTCCCCGATCTTTGCGGTAAACTTCCACTGTCTCATTACCATCTCCATTTCCTTGGCGAAGGACGAACAATTTAATCAGTCGGCAGAGCGCAGAAAAGCTGATAATACCGTTATGAATAATTTACACGCATACTCACACACTCTCACCCATTCGCAATGGAAAACTGAAATGCGTTTTATTATTGTTGCTGGTGTTGTTTTGGTCTTTTTTGGTTTTATTTATAATTAATAAGGCAGACATCGAGTAAGCACTTGTTGTTTACACATTGCCATCCTGCGGAGCCTTTAAGGAGCCGCGTGTGAAATCGTTTTAATTAGTCGCGGTAACTTGTTGCGGCCGAAAATGTAATTTGCCAGAGGATGGGCTTTCCACGAATGTCACATTCAGCTGCTCTGGCAAGAAGCATTTCCCGGTTCGCGACTTGTGTCAAAATCAATGTGCGGCCGCCACCGCAAATATCATCTATGAAAGATGGCTGTGGTGGAAGCTAATATCGAAGTCAACCGCAGACACGCAAGACCGCAGTAAATGGAATAACCAGAAATGGCCTTAGAACACTAACATAATTCAGGGAAGATGAATGGGGAAATAGGGAAAATATGAGGTTATTAAATAGGGGATAACTTTTAATGTTCGATTATGGTAAATAAATAACCTCCACTACGAGTTAGAAGTTACTTAAAACTCTGGGAGTGTATTGAATATTTATGTTCCCATTTTTGTAGCCAAGACAGATGAAACAATTTTCCTTTGAATCTTCTTTTCACTTTCTCTTTCACTAGTGAATCATGCATACGATAATCTTGACAATCGTTAAAGTTTTACAATTTGTAAAATAAAATCCATAACAATTATTAAAATTAAATACCACACCATTTAATATTTAAACAGTCTTTATTATACATTTTCGGTTTGTTTAACTATAAGTATATTGGTTTAATTTTTCTTTTAAAAGTCTCTTATATTAATTATGTGTTTATGAAAAATATATCTTAGGTCTATAAGATCTTTTATTAAATCTCTAACTTTCTACACATATTTATATGCCTTTAATAAACAATAAAACATTTAATTTATAATTCAACGACAAAGAATTATTTAATTATAGATAACAATCCGTTAATGAATTAACTTGTAACATTTACAATTTTTTTGTGATGTTTTTTGGCTGTGAACTTAAACACTTAAATTTATTTAACAAAACAAAATCAAACTATGATCCTATGTTATTTTGTTCATGTTTTCTAAGGACTAGGTTCAGTGACTCCTTCGGAGAGCTGGATTTCCTTGGATCGATCGGCCCGTTTTCGACTGCTTTTCCTTGAGAACCACCTTAGCTTGGATCGCCTGTGTGCCGCACCCATTTCTGATCCCAACTGGATGCACTCCCTCCCGTTGACCACCTTCTCCAGTTCTCTGTCCAGCTCTAGATCGCTGGCATTGAGTATTTGCGCGACATGGGCCTCGTCGATGGTGCCCTTGAAGATGAGGGGATATGGCCACTCGTGGCATATCGTGGGTCCACTGTAGTCCCTCAGAGCGTCGATCATCCTGTCCAGGCGTAGCATCTCCTCGTGGTCTTCGTTAAACTCCCGCACCTCGTCCAGCAGAGCGGCCACATCGGATTCCAGCACCTGGGTTCGGGGGAGGTGAAATTGGATTAGCTGTGGAAATCGCTTATTTTGCTCAATTTGCATTGGCTGTGCGGTTGAAAATGACACTGACGGCGACAGTGACGGCGTTACGGTCATTGATAGCCTCACTGGGCCTCACCGCCTCACTGCTGCCTCAGTTATCCCCACCTCGAGGCTATCGCCTCCATTTCATCCATTCACTCAACGCCCAAGCCGTTTCGGATTTCAGTTGTTATATCTTTTCGTGGACCCCGTCAGTAGCGTCTCTCTATTAGTGCCCAATTAGCGGAGACTCGGAACTGGGAACTAGGAACTCAAAACCCGGCCAACTAAGCCCATGTTAGGTGCATGTTACCAGAGGGGGCTCAGGCACACACCCCCTCTGGGTACAATTTTTAACACAAAAATAGGTTTGAAATAATAGGAATATTTTTTGGAGGCTCAAAGGATTTAAAATACATATATGGAAATATTAATACCTATAAAAAAATAGTTATATGTCTTTAATTAATTAATAAACCTATATATTAAGATACAGTAATATATCTTTTTAATTTTAAATTAAAACTTTTCTATTTTGCTGACCCTGATTGTCTGATACATTGTGAACCCCTTCACTTGCCTATGGCCGAACCGACACTGTCTAATTAGCGGTGCAAGTAATCACTGCCACCTCCATTTGCCATCCCCAAAAGCTACACCCTTGCACATAGTACTCCCCCCTTTTGGGTATTCGAACATATTGTTCCCAATAGCGAGGCTATAATTGCATTAACATGTTCCAAATCGCTGCCGCAGCTGTTAACAGAGTTGGCCGGCGACCAGCTGTTAAACAACAGGTGATAACAGGTGGAAAGAGCAGGGGAATGAGCAGAGAAATGGGACGGGAAATTGCGACAACAACTAGATACAAAAACCCTAAAGGGGTTAATGGATCAAATAGTTCGTTAAGTATGATAAAAGTGGAAACTGGTTTGAGAACTCTATTTATTTGGTAACAAAATGGTTAGGAATTACTTTGAATATTATTTTTAAGTTAAATAAAATTCTCTGTTTATCTTATATACATTTTTAATATATTTTTGTAACATGGTATATGCATAAACTTCATTCTGTGCCTTGGTTATCGTTTACAGAAATTGTTTGGTATATAACTGATAACATTCTCTCAGAGATCGAGTGATAAGAGAAGTGGAACAAAGGCCAGATAAGAGGGGTGAGATGGAGAAAGGGGGCAATATACTGTATACAAAGATATGTAGTATTGCTCTATTCTATTCAAAGATATACAATAAAGTATAACATAAAGAAGACAGCAAGTTTTCCTCTGATTTTGATTAACTAACGATTTAATAACAATTTCAGCCGGCAATTAAAACATTTTATTGTTCGGTTATGTCCCCCATTCAATTACCAAAAACTCAATATGCAGATTAATCACACATTTAAGAACTTGACGAACGCGTCCCCGTAGATTCTCCACGCTGAGCAACATTTGCCGCCTTTGCTGCACCGCCGCACTAATTGGAGACGTCATCTGCGTATTTTTGTTCCGTTTTATTCTCTAAATTTCGGATCGCGTTTGTACTTTTTTTTACATGACGCTAATTTGAGTAATTTGTTGTATGTTTTTTTTATTAATTTATTATTATTTTGAGTCCGCTTTCGGTTTGTTCGTGGCGGCTTTTGTTGAGTTCGTTCAGCGGTGAATGGAATTCCGGTCGCGAGTAGCGCTCGCCGTTGACTGAGGTCTCTTCTTTCCACAAAAATAATATTGTTTACGCGCGTCAATCAGCCGGACACTTTAGTGTGTGTGCACACTCATTCCACACAGCCACACACTTAATCATACACATTTGTTAAAGAGAACAAAGAACGGAATAAGAGCATTAGTTTAAGCAGAGAAGAAAGCTCTTCATCACTGCATATATGGGTAAGGTCGGAAAGTAAGCATGGATTTCTTCATATTAAATAAACAAATAACATGAATATTTTAATCAACTGAGGTATAGAAATGTTTTAAAACTAAATATTATGAGGCAAATTTATTCAATACCCATTATAAATAAGTGGTAGCCTTCCCATAATGCCCTCCTTTCAGCAATATACGATATTTCCCCCCATAATTACTTCATTTACAAAGTCTAATTAAAGATTTTTAGCAAGATACCGCCTGAAAGCAGGCACTCCTGTTTACATAACCTCCTCCTGCAGCCCCTGCGGGTACGCAACGAGTTTGCTGTTGCTTGCAACCTGAGAGCTGGCAGCCCCGAAGTATGCAGCAGTTTCACCGTATTCATATGCAGGCCGCAATGATTTTAGAGCAGCTCTTGCCGCCTTGTCTTGGCTTTAATCGAGCTTTTGTTTGGCTCAACCCGAGCCTCATCATCCTCCTACACCCCACCCCCACTCCCATTCTCATTCTCATCTATGGGATCCCATATTGAACCCATCCCGCGTTGATGGCCAAAGCCAAAGCCAAGCCAAACAAGCATCAGCTGCCGGCCATTAAAATTTTAATTTTGTGCACCATTTGCCACCATCTTGGCCCACTGGGCACCGTCAAGTACCCCTGAAGTACCGATCCCATCTCGCCGTAGCCATCGCCAGCGCCATCGACATAGCAATCCCGTCCAAAGCCCTTGGCTTGAGCGATTATGTTGATGGCCAGGCGCCGGGCGCTGCTTACCTGTGCCAGTACCAGTGCCGCTCCTCCTCCTCCTGCTCCTCCTCCTGCTTGTCGATAATACGCTCAATTCAATTTGCATATTCAGTTGTCCAATGAAGCGCACACCACACAGCAGCAGCGGAGCGGGAGCGATCCCTCCCGGCCTCAATCCCGGGCAAAAGAACCCCAACCGAACCCCATCTCTCGCAGCACGTGTCCGTCCAGGCAAATCGCTTCCTTCTCGTTTTTTTTTTGCTCTGCTCTGAGCCAGGCTGCGTTGGCCACTTGCAAGCAGCCGAAATGTGCCGCTGACAGCACCGCACGCATGAGCTGCATGAACAGCTTCAGTTTCGGTAGATGCACGGCGAAAAATAAGAGGTATTTCGAGAGGAAATTTAATGGGAATTTAGTTGAGAAATTCATCTTCTTGAAGTCCCGACGGAACCTATTAAAGTCCACCTCTAGATGGAACACCGAAATTCTGTTTCTGTTACGACTTGTGCTTATCAAGAGCCTATACTTGCCTTTAATTATCATTTTTGGGACTAATGAATCTTATCAAAATTCAGTTTTAAAAACGTTTTAAACAATTAGAAAATAACCCAAAGAGGCCCAAAGCGTTCCAAAACTATATCCTAATCTTATTTGTTAATTTCGCAAATATATTATTTTTAAAACTAATAAAACTCCTCAACGAAACCCTTATAAATATTTGCCGTGCACTTGCAGATGCCGTGTTCCAGGTCGTGCAGCTCCTTTGAATCCTGCCAGCGTGTGGAGTCGTCCTCGCCTGCTGTTAGTCCATTACGTTAGCAATTTAACTTGCGCCACGTAAACATGATTATCATCTTAAGTGTGCAGTGTGTGTGAGTGTGTGGGCGGTGCAATGTGCGTGGCACGGAATCCTGCCGAGCGGTTGGGTAAAAACTTCGCCGCCAGCTGCGGATTGTAAGCTCGTTGGCTGGCTCGCTGTTTAACAAGTTTCAATCTGCTTAAAACTGCAATTAATTAAAACGCTTTCTTTTCCAAAGGACCCCCCCATAATGGCCGAAAATAGTGCCAGAACAACAGCTTCGCTTCTGCGGGACCCAATCCCCGAATCCGGATTTCAATCCGGTTAGAGTGCTGCCCTAATTGAGCTTGTCAAAATCAGCCGGCAGCAGCAGCGAGGACACTCATCTGCAGGATCCCGGCTCCCGTGGCCGGTGCTGACCAGGTGTTTTTCACCCGGCCAAAATTGGGTGCGGCCCCGTGTCACCGGCAGGTGCTTCGGGTGTCCAATGCGGCTGCTGATCCCGTTCAAGCAGATTGCAGCCGGAGAAATCGCAAACACACATCCAGACCGTGGTGGAAAGGAGGCGTGCGGGAAAATTGCAACAGCCGCTTGATTAATTTGGGGGCGGATCCGGGATAAAATTTGTGGGCGTGGCTGCAAAGCTGCACCATTTTAACGTTCCTGCTACGATGATGATGGGTGTGTGCAGGGTACACGCCTTAACGAGGGTATATTCGACACAGGGGGAGGGTTTGTCAAGGGAATTTAAGAAGTCATTTTTAAATGTGTAAAAAAGAAAACAATGCAAACCTTTTGCATATATTTTAGGGATTTGTTTGAGTATTTTCCTTTTCATACTCTTAGTAATTCATATTTCATGCAATTACATAATTCCAAGGAATTCGAGGAATCTAATCCATTCTGATTACCCTTTTTTGCACTCACACTTGCCTTTGTCGCCTGTCAGGGTAAATTCAGAGCTTGCAAAAACAGGGACCTCAGCAAAAGGCAAAGAGTCCATCAGACAGACAGAGGAAAAAACAGAGAGAGAAAAAGGATAAAGCACACACACACAACTGCTACAACTGCATTTATGAATGCAAATATTAATAAAGATATACGCACACAAGCAAGGACTCTGTCAGGGGCAGCGACAGAAAGAGAGGGCAGCACAAAGTACCGTTGACAAACCCATTATCAGGAAAACAAACCGGAGATTAACTTGGCAAAATGTCTGCAGACGTCGAAAAAACCGTCCATGGAGTGGCCAGCGAGTGCGAGCGAGAGCGGCTAACCACCACATGCTGAATAAAATATGACCAAAAGAGCACACACACACACACAGGGAGAGAGAGAGAGAGAAAAAGAGAGCAACAGGACCAGTGAAAGAGACACAAACACACTCACTGTGCTGTAAAAGTGACACATGAGCGTAATAACAGCTAAGACCTTGCTAAGCATCCGGCAGTCAACAACCACTTGCTGGATCCAAATCCGAATCCGAATCCGGCGCTTATCCTCCTAGCCCTTGCCTAGTGCCTCATACCCCAATTCCAGCCATCCATCCATCCATCCATCTATCCTTCCTGGACGAGAGCATCAGCATCCCCGCCTGGTTTTTGGGCCTTCGCTGCACTCAGCGTGATTACAAATTATAACGTCTGAGCAATCGCCGTCAGCTCGGCTGCAGTGTGTGTGAAAGGGGCGGAACCCGGTTACCGCCCATTGGAAATATAACTCCACAACTTTAGTGAGGGGCACTGAGCGAAAAAAGGGGTTTTAAATAACATAGGATTGATATAAATATAATATTTGTTTATGAATTTAGAAATTTTTTGTGGATATAAAAAATCATTGCATACTTTTACCCGGACTTTATTGACTTAAAATCTAAATTTTAACAGCAGCCCAGAAAAATGTGTAAAAACTATTGTAAAATCATTCATTTAATTAATTAATTTATTAATTTTTTAAAACAGTCCCAACCTAAAATAACAAAACAGTTACGACAAAATCATTGCATGCTTTTAGGCAACTTTTCTATTGATTTCAATTCCAATTTTCAATTGGTCACATCATCAAAATTCATAGTTAAAAAAGTGATAATCCTTATAAAACATTCACAACTTCAATTTATAAAAAAAAAGTTTACAAATTCTCTAAGTGCCCCTTAACCAGCTGTATTCCAAAGGAAGGAGGAAGGACCTTCTAGAGGGTTGAGGGACGGTTAACGAATTTGCTGCACGCACCGCTCGCCAGATTCCGCTCCGCTCCGTTGCCTTCTGGTGGTTGGCCAGACAGGATGCCCGGGCTGCCAACCTTGCCCCTGGTTGGTCCTGTGCATCGTCCATCCCCCTTGGCTGACGCGGCCGCCGCATCCTCATCCTCATCCACATCCGCCTCCCCTCATGGCCCTCTGCTTAGATAATTCCGTTAGCCTGCAGTGTTTTCGTTGTTGTGTCAATAACTTAATTATGCATTTGCCAGCAAATTGCTGTAAGCACTTTTTTTGTGCAGCATTTAAAATGGCGTCTGCGCCTCCGGAAAGGAAAAGCGAAAGGGGAGCGAAAGGGGAACGCGGAAGGACGTGAGCACCTGTCT
The DNA here is from genome assembly GCA_018904565.1 of Drosophila tsacasi. NCBI lineage: Eukaryota > Metazoa > Arthropoda > Insecta > Diptera > Drosophilidae > Drosophila > Drosophila tsacasi. Next base: position 20,730 of record JAEIHY010012383.1, read on the forward strand.
GGCGGCAGCTTTGCACTTTAAGCCCAAAAGCTGGCAAACGCAAAGCCCAGGTGAACAAGTGTTTTTTGGGCTGTTTCCAAAACCCCTAGACTTAAAATCAGTTGCTTAATTGTGGATAAGTGTAGTCTGGCAGCGAAATAAGCCTGTAAGCTAGTTTCAAATTATTTGAATAGTATTTTTCAGTAAAATAAAATCTCTAAACATTTTAAATGAGCTCTATGCCTGTCTCTATTCAAGCCAAATATTTAAAATACTTTTTGAAGTCAACATTTTAGTTTAAAAGTCTAGACCGACATCCCACTTATTTTTTTAAGTAAAAAGCACCATAAAATATTTCATGACTCACTTTCGGACTTCAAAATTATTGTTTCTAAATCTCTGGGGAATACACCGGCATAAAATGTTTTACCTCAACCTTAGGTTGTCATTCCTAAATGGTTCTGGCGCACTCAAACAGTTAAGCTCCTCCACCGCCGTCTGTCCTCATCGTTCTCTTTCCCTTGGATTTGAATAATAATAACACGAACTATTTCGGGCAGCAATTGAGCAACCTTTCCGCTATCAGGACATGATGTCCTGGCATCTGCAACTTACTTTTACTACTCCACTAGGTTTATGACCACTTTCGCCCGGGAATCGCGGGATGGGTGTCTTTTTGTGGGGGTTCCTTGAGTGGCAAGAGCCAGAGGAGGCGGAGGACCGGGAGTCTGGATCAGGACAAGTGGGCGGCACGTGGCAGAGTGCGCGATTTTTCAAGGCGCAAGGTCAAGCCGAAGGCGAAGCAAAAGTAACCCATTGTGGCTAGAGAAGATGGCCCACGCACATCCAGCGCTCACAGACCTAAATCCTTTTTGATTAAATTCAATGGTTTATATCCAATATCCCCCCGAACATTTTATATGTCTTTGAAACGCATTTTTCTCGGCACAATCCCATTTTGTTGTGCTGCTGCTCCTCTTCTGGCACGGAAAACACACACACATCGGCTCACACACGGAGACATAAAACAAAATGGAGACAGAAGACCAGAGGAGAAAAAAGATTGAAGTGTAATCATGGTTTTGAACTGCTCCTCGGTCATACATTTAATCCGAGCCAACGTAGCAGACACAAAATGGCCAAAAATGGCCAACGAAGTGAGAGAGAAAGTAAGCGTTTAGCTTGTCTCTCACTCCCAGCTTTCTACACGCGGAGAAATCTATTTTTGATTGAGTACTTATTAATAGGAATAGTTTAAATAAATTTGTACATGTCTCAATTTATGTAAAACTTAAAATAAGGGTTAAAGTTCATTTATTAGCTCTAAAAACATCCTTTGATAATATAGACTTCCCACTACATTTGTATAAGTATCTCAGATCTTACGTTAAAATATTTCACATTTATTAACTTCTTTAAAATCAAACTCATTCACGTAATCAAACTGAAATTAAATCAAATTCTAGTGAAAACAGCATCCTTTTTCCCTGTGTACTTAGTCACATATATAAAACAAAAGGACATTGTAATTGGAGGAGATTGGAGTGGGCAAAGGGACGTAGAAAAGTTCGAGGGCTCGTGCGGTGATGCTTATTCCGCCTGACTGATTGGTGGCTCCTTTGTCTCCGCTCCCTGCCTAGGATATCTGTGTCCCCCACAGCCTCGCCTCCTTGTACCATCCCTGAGCCGTCTTCTCAGTCTTCTCTTCTTGGAGTGTTATCTAAGTTTGTTTGAATAAACTTAAGCGAATGTTTTGTAAGAAGATTTCCTTTATTGCCAGAGAGTGACTTGGCTCTGGTTGACAACCACATATGGCCAACTGAGGACACGGCGAGGGGAGTGCAGAGAATACTGACATAAGGAGGTCTTTGCCAGCACACTTTGCATTTTGTGTGAATATTTGTCTGTTTGACTTGGCTTCGCCCCTCGCCAATTGCCCCAGAGTCTTTCGTATCGTATCGATTCAATTCGATTCGATTCGATTCGGAGCTCTATAATTCCACCTTAAGCCAATTTAACAACGCCAGCAGCAGTTGGCCCGGGGCGGCATCAGTGTATCATAATAAAAGCTATAATTTCAGCAATCTAGAAATACACCGGACACAAATAAACAAAGGCTTAGTGCGGCGCCGTTTGTTCGTACATTGGTTGGTTCGATTTTGAAATAATACTTAATGGCCGTAAAATTATACGGTACGGCCAAGTGTCCTTCGGATCCTTCCGGTCCTTCTGCCTCTGTGGCCTCGGCATTTTGAGCTTACGACCGTAGAGAGTTTGTTGCCATAATCGTTCTGCGGTTTGATGTTTTGCCTACCGAAAGACGATTACAAATAATCATACAGTGCGTTTTGCTGGAGTAGGATATTTTCTAGAAATGTTGTGTCTATTTTAGGAAATTCTTAAAATAGGAGCTCGAAATAATAAGTAATACTTATGTTAGTTAGGACACAGGGAAAAATTCGACTTAATTTTTGAGGAAGTGGAAACTGGAACAGACAAGATAGAACAGCTGGCTTTTGAATTCATTATTTATGACCTGAAAATTAAGGATTGCCACAGAAAGCGGAAATAATTTAAAAGTGAAGTCTAAATTATGAAACAACATCTTTTAACTATTAATAATAATATTATAAATTAGAACGTATTTTTTTTAACTGCATAATAACAGAACACTCAGAAATCTAGTAAAATCTAAGCAAAATTGTAATAATCTTGATTACTTTCCCTAAAACCTTAACAATGAGCTCTTTTAACAGAATGTTAAATGAAGTCTTCACCCTTGAGGACTTATGCAAAACGATTCATCAATTTGCTGAGGATGTGTAAATAATTTTCCATTCTGCCAACACATGAGCACGGAGATCCTTAAACTATACTTAAGCTGACCCCGAAATGATTGAATATTCTAAAGCAATTTGATACAGGGTTCAGACTTACATCTCACATGCCTGATCCCGGCCCATCGCCCTGTCCATTCATCATTTTCAACAGGGGAAACTTGAAGTATTTCCACAAGTATTTGATATGTGTCTATATCATTGTCTCAGCCTTTGTCCCGTCCTGTGGTGTTGTCGATGTGCTTGGGCGTGTCGAGAATTTTCAACTCTCTTTGCCGGGACACAGGCTCTTAAAACGGTCATAAAGCAAATTGTGAAAAATTATTGTGTGTATAAAATTTAATGACATGTCAAAAAGGATATCCGGCATACGCTCACCAGCTCCTTCGCTCCCTCGCTCCTCGCTGTTGCTGTTGCTCCTGCTGCTGATGTTGTCTTTGCTGGCTGTCGTCCTGGTCCTGTTGCCGTTTGTTGACGAGCTAGCTGGGCACAAATGGCCGAGGTCCTGTGGCCATCAGATGCTCGTGGGCGGACGTGTAATGTCCTGTAAGTCCTGACAATTTTAGTCTAGTTGCCGGCGTATTTGTATTTACTTCTTTGTGTCCGAGGCCAAGACCAACACATAATCAAGCGCAACTTTATTATTTTGCCGGGGTTATTTTTATGTCCAGCTCAGCCCGGACTCAGTCCGGACGACTCCTCCACTCGTATATGTATAACCATATAGAGCTGGGGAGCTGTCTGCTATGCGGTCTTTACGCCCGTCATCATTATGCTCTCTCGCCTTGGCCTGTCCGCTATTTGCCATTTGCCGACGCCATGTTCCGGGGCTGCACATTTTATAGTTTTCAAAAGTCACAAAAATGTCAATTGCTTGTCTTGTCCTCTTTTCCTCTTTGCCCCTCCTCCTCCTCCGACGCCGTAGCCATCGCCATCGCCTTCGCCCCCGAAATGGCATTGAATAAATTATATTGTGGTCATAAAGTTGCTGCACCATGTTTACCACACAGATACTCGTAGATATAGCCATGCCAATGTTCATGTCCATGTTATTGCACCGACAAAAAATACTTGACTTTTTTAATAAAATAAACGAAGGGGTTTATAATAAAAAAAAAACTGAGATTGGTCATAAGATTTATGGGTACATGAAATCAGGGACACCAAACACAAAAACAATCTATTTTAATTATATGAGGACTTTTATAAAATGTAAAAATATATATTTTGAATCCCAGGTTAAAGAAACCAAATCCATCAGAAGTCGCTGTCAACATATTATTTCATATTTTTTGGGACATAGTTTCAAGGGGATTTAAGCATAAAGCTATTTATGTGGCTTTCTGTCATGTTCATGTCATTTAAATAGGAAATGCCTTTACTGATATTTATCAATATAAATAAAGTGTATAAATACTCTTTAACCATTGCTTTGTTTTAGTTTTATTATTAGCAAGCTCTCTGCATCTCCGAAATTCTTTTATGCATAATAATACATGAATAATCCTTCTTTTTGTTCCGTGCATCTGCCGTCATAATGGTCGAGCAGTGCTGGTATCCTTACATCTTATCCTGCCCCAGGATCGCTCTATTTACATGTGACCAAAAAAAAAAGAGGAAGGAGCGAAGCTAATCAGCGACTGGAATTGATTTTGTCCTCCAACTGTTGTTGGATCAACAAATTACACCCACTTCAATAATGAGAGGCCATTAAGTGATAAATTATGGGCGAGAGCATGTGACTGAGGACTTTTTGAATTTTAATCAAGCTAAAATTCGAGGCACTTGCCATCGGGTCAGGGTCGAGGGCCATAATTTCACTTTCATTACTGCGGCAGAGCTCCTTGGAATGTCCTGTTAATGTGCCATGCTCGAGTGGAGCATAAATCTATTTATGCGGCTCTCCGCAGCTTTGGTCCCACCCCCGTCTCGACTGCGGCTTGAATCCTTGGTAATTGAAAATATTTGAAATAATTCATAAAATTTTTATGTGATTTTTTCCCCCCAAAAAATGGGAAAACGAGCAACGAAACGATAGTTTGGCATGGTGGTGGTTCTCAAGTAATCAGATCGTATAATTTAGCGCAGATAATTGTTTTAATGATGTCATAATTTCGGGCTTGATGGCGTGCTCACAAAATGGCTCCAACTGATTTATGCTGCCCACTCCCCAAGGGGTCCAACTGCTTCAGCTCTTGCCCTCCAGAGTGGAGGCGTCAGCCCGGGGCTTGTGCACTTGTAGATAGAGCGTAGATAGTGGCATACGTAACCAGTTTGCCGCTCGACAAAAGAGTAAATAACGGCATTGTATGATTTATGTGGCCAAAACAATGCGCAACAAATCGGACAACACTGGGAGAAATTTAAACTACATTGTTATAAAAACCAAAGAAAAGGGGATTTTGGAAATTAATTCATTTCTTCAATCAACTTTTTATAAAAGCAACTTTAAATATATTATGAAACGGAAAAAAGAGAAGATAGTTTCATTTAAAAGTATAATTTTAATTAAAGTTTGGTTACACTATTCTTGCTTTAAATTGAGCTTCGGCCACACCGTTTCAAATTAAGTTAATAAATAAATACATTTCAATGATTGATATTTTGAATTTTTCAAACTACAAATGATTAAATAAGTTTTATAATTAAAATCCTAAATAAATATTTGTATAGTGCATGAAATCAGTCCAGTACCTGCCCGGGGGCGCAATGAGAGCCGGGCCACCTGAGTACCCCAATCGCTATAACAAACGGACGGACTGTCCCTGCTCCACATCCACAGCTGGCAGGGCGAGATTGTGTGGGCGCTAACCACTTGAAAACGTTAAATAAGTTGTCTAACCACACATTAAACCAATTTGGCACTGCGCTGGCCGCCTGTCTGGCACCTTGGATTGGGCCAGGCTCCTGCCAGTTCCTGCTCCTCCTCCTTCTCGGCAGCACACCACTCCTTCTTGGACCCGCCCACTCGACGAGGTCCCTGGCTGCCATAAATCATAGGGCGACCCACGTATGTGACTACTTGGGCTAGGGGATCGATAAATTATTATTAGTTGGTCTGTCCAACCGTCCTGCGGTCCCTTCTGCCCCTCGTCTCCTGGCCCACCTACTCGTCCTCGTTGGAGGCGCGTGCAAAGGAAGTTGTTAGATCCCCGAAAGGAGCGCTGACCGAAATCCTTGGCTCGCTGCGGTTCAAATGCCTTTTAACTTAACAACTTTTTTTTGTTCCTGCTGCTGCTGCTGCCAACACCAAACAACGCCCCACACCTCGGATCCACACACACTCTCACAAATCAATGGGTGACTTTGCTCCTGGCGGGTGGCAGCACTGAAGGAAAATTTCGAATGAATTTTTAATAGACTAAATACCTTTTAGTTTTTTTGTTGAAAAATAATATGTAACTTTTGTTTAGGCAAAATACTTTCGATATAGGAATTTCTTAGGATTAATAGGGTTATTAATATTTCTATGCTTTCTGGCAGTGTATGGATACACGGGGTGGGCTAGGACCTGGCAGGCCAGGGCAAACCCTTAACGTTGTGTGTAAAGTGGACTTGACATGAGATTAACATCTTCAAAAGCATAGCTTAAAGTATTTGTTAGAGTTCGCCGAAGTTGCGCCCGGCTGCGAACAAGGTGCCAGGACCTGGGACCCGGCACCCGGCCCAGGACAGGATCCCGGGTCGATTCCTGGCCATCCCGCTGACCCCTGCCCCTCGTCCACCTCGTTTTTGGATAATTGCGTTCTTGTGCGCTGAGCCATGAGCTTAACTGTTGCTGTCATAACTAAGCGAAAAGGTACACAATTTATGGAATCGAGTCCGGCTCCCATTCCAATCCCAACAGGTGCGTGGCCGGCAGGGTCGGATATACATAAATACTCCCAGGTTATATGGTATAACAATTTTTGTTGGATTTATTCGTTGATTTCAATCGTTAAATAATAGCAAAACTTACGTCCTAGTAGTGGTTGGTGGGGTGAGAGCGTTGTTCTAGTCGTGAACGAGCGTACAGGTACTGGTGCGGGCATAGGCCTCCAGATTCCAGATCCGGACTTACAGGGCGCGACGGTGACGCAGCTTCAGACGGCGCACAGTCTTGTACTTGTAGCCATCGTCGCCGAGAACGGCGGAGTCCTGGGCCAAATCCTCGACGGGCGCATCAGCGACCACCTCCTCGGAAGGCGGCAGGTACTCGCTGGCCAGTTCGGAGACATCACGACGCTGACGGTACTTCAGGCGACGCACGGTCTTGTACTGGTATCCATCGGCGGCAAGAACGGCGGAA
>JAEIHY010012387.1:0-54965 GCA_018904565.1 Drosophila tsacasi
AGGACCGGGATCGCCCACATTCAGCACCATGGGCATGGTGGCGGCTCAGAAGGCGGCCGCTGGCAGCGGTGGTACCCCGCTGCAGCTGAGGAAGCAGCTGCCCAATCCTCACCTGCACCACCCGTACGGGAACATGGCGGTGAACCAGTCGCCGCTGATCATGCAGCACCAGCTCCACCCGCCGCCCATCCACAGCATCGAGCTGCTGATGCTGGACGACCGCTTTCTGAGCCGCTTCTTCCAGTACTTCTCGCCCTACGAGCGCCGCATCCTGGCCCAGGTGTGCATCAAGTGGCGGGACACCCTGTACCGCAGTCCGCGCTACTGGAACGGTCTGCTGCCCACGCTGCAGTGCCGCGAACTCCGCCAGATGCCGGGCTGTGATCGCGGCAAGCTGTACAACTCGCTCATCCGTCGGGGCTTTCACGCTTTGGGTCTGGTGGGTGCCTCCGACGAGGATGCCCTGGACGTGGTGCACTCCTTCCCGCTCGCCTCCAAGCACGTCCATTCGCTCAGCCTGCGCTGCTCCTCGATCAGCGATAGGGGGCTGGAGACGCTACTCGACCATTTGCAGGTGAGTTTTAATTAATTGGATAGGGAAGAACAAATTCTTTATCGATTGAAGAGTAAAACATCATGAAAACTTTGATTAAACATGACGGAAAACCCAAGAAAATCTTGCTAGTGTTGTATCTATGCTGCCTCAGAGTCTTGTCCACAGACAAGCTGCAATAATGGACTGTCGTTTGTTTAAAATGCAAGACAACTGGCCCTAAGGGCAGGCAGCAAAGTCCGGAAATCTGGCCCCAAGGTCCCAACCAGAGCAGCTGCTCCCAGTTCAGGCTATCCAGCTATCCCTTCCCTCTAGCTTGGGGACCCCCTTTGGAAATGGGATTCTGAGCTGGTTTTTCCTTATTTTCAGAGAGAACAAACATCTCGACTGTGGGTGTGAGTCTGTTTGGCCAGCGACAAGTTGACAGTGGTCAGTCCCAGAAACGAAAATAAATTCGCACACGAATCTGGGCGCTGGCTAGCGGAAACTATTTTCATTTTATTTCGGGACTTGTGCCGCGCGCCAGAGAAATGAAACGTGTCAGAGCCGTAAAGTGTGTCATCATCGGCAGGCTGAAAAGTGAAGAGTGAAAATGAAATTCCGCGCCCCGAACCCGCCACTGTCTCTGTGTGAGCATAATGAATTGATGCGATCAATTTCAGATGCAAATCACATCAAAGCTCTGTCATATATTTCATTTAATTTAGCTTATTATTTTGTTTGCGCTTATTTGGGGGAAATGTGTGCAAACGGCAAAAGCACTCGCGTTGCATTCATAATTTGCACGCGCCGCCAGCTGAATCATTTATGAGTTTGGGTTCGAGCTGCGGGCAATTGGTTTTGTGTTCATCAGAAAAGAAAGAGAAAACATAGTGGAAATGATTTCCGTCAAGGATTTGGATTGAAATCTTAAACAAATAAAATATATTCCCACTTAAAATCAAAACTCACATCACACACCCTCCCTGCGGCACCGCCATAAACCATAATTTAATCCGTGGATTTCCCATTCGCTTTATCTCTATTATTGCTTCTGCTCCAGCCTGTTCCTTCTCCTCTTTTTCGGTATCTCTCGGAGACTGCCCCAATAATAATCTCGAGCAACCCCAATCGAATTTGGACGAACATACAAGTGGGGACCTTAATTGATGGCCAACTGTGGTGAGGGCCCTGGGCAAACTAATCCATTCATTTCATGGACCAATCCCGGGCAATCTGGGCACCTAATCCACCAGGGGCCCAGCATGGGGCGCACCGGAAATGGTCCAATCACACACAGATGCATATATACATATACATACACACACACACTCGTAAGCGGAGTCCGTAAAGTGGATAATGTTGGTGAACTGGCTGTGGCCAAGTCCTCTGTGGAGCCGCTTCCTATATGAGTTTGCGGTCCTGTCAGCTCAGTCAGTCACACACTCAATGAGTTGACTGGCGGCCACCACCTCCTTGGCTCCTCTCTGATTTTCTCTGCGTGTGCGTGTGTGAGTGAGTGTTTGAGCATTAGGGTGATTCTTTATGGGAAAACTTCTGGAAAAACACCATTAAGTTAGCTGGAATATTTACCCAATGAAGCGAAAATCAAACAAGGGGACTTAGTTTGATTATGGGAGAATGTAAGCGAAGGGCAACACTGCGTATGAGTGATGGGAATACGATGTATTGTTCGATAATCTCTAAAATAGGTAAGACAAAGGTTGTTTAAGCTGCGTTTAAGAGGTTAAATTAAGACTTTTCATTCCGATTTCATTTCTAAAGAAATGTTTTTCCTTGTCATTGGTGAACGTAAGCGAAGGGCAACACTGCGTATGAGTGATGGAAAGGAGGTTAAGGTTCATTAATCTATAAGCTGTTTGTTTAAGCTGTTTTCAAGAAGGTTAATTAAGACTTTCCATTGCGATTTCTTTTCTAAAGGAATATAAGTTCTTGTTATTGGTACATTAAAGGGAAGGACAACACTGTGTATGAGTGATGAGAATGAGATTTATTGTTCAAAAATCTCTTAAATAGGTATGAACAATTTTGTTTAAGCTTTGTTTAAGAAGTTAACCCAAAAGTTTTCTGCCAGCTTTTTTTCCTAAGAGTAATCTTTAAATAAAGGTCAGAAAATAAGGCTCCACTGGTCCACCCTAGTGTGCATACATACGTCACTCAGGACTGCTGATGTCAGAATTAATCCACTGTGAATGCATGTCATGTTTATGAGCCTAGTTCCAAAGAGTGTGTGTGTCTGCCAGAGAGTGTGTGTGTCTGTGCCAGAGTGTGCGTGTGTGCAGGAAGCCTCAACAAATGGTTTGATTGCAAATTGTTGTCGCTGGCAATGTCAACAACAATGACACACTGGGGACAAGTTGGGTTCGCCATGGTGAGCCCTGTTCCTGCAATGATGCGAGTGGATCAACCGCATTGGGCTTTGGAATTTGACCTTGGGGAGCTGAGAAAGAGAGAGAGAGAGAGAGAGCAGACTGGGAACCGCACGAAAGGCTGTAGAGCAAGGACCTTCCCCCGGACGTCCCGAAAGCAGCCCCAACATGCACGCGAAATTAATACTAGTTACCGCAGCTGACTGCAACGGAAATGCGGCGACTTTCCTGCATTCCCATACATATTTAATGGGGAAATGTCCTGCAGTCGCCTCGAGCGAATATATGCGATTTCCGCATTGCTGCTTCGCGAAGCGTTGACTTGGAGTGCTGTAGTTGGAGCTGGAGCTCGTTGAACCCAACCCCATTGACCCACAAAATTATGCTACGCTCCTGCACCTTCAGCAGTTTCAAAGTAAATTATTATATTGTATAAGCTCAACTTAAATTGGTCTCTTTTACAAGGCGGTTTTATTGTATTTAATTATGTAAATTTTTGTAGAGCCTAAATAACCCTCTAAAAAGTAGCACTTAAAAACTGTGTGGCAATGTAAAAATCTGCCCAATTTATACTTTTTTATATTCAACATTTGTTTTCCCCAAACTTAAGCGCAGCAAAAACTTCCATACTTCAGCGAAAAACCTCAAAAACCTCGAGGGGAAAAAACACGAGGAAAACTTTTTCCGGCTAAATAGTTACAGATCCTTTCGTGTATGCCTCCATTAGCATTTCATTGTGGAACTCCCCGTTTGCGTGGTTTGACTTTTCCTATCGATTTTGGCTTCTGCCTGACACATGGCACCTCAAAAAGTTTTCCCTGGCTACGTGTTGTGTGTGTGCTTGTGCCAGCCAAGGGAAAAACTTCCACAATTGTCCATAAAAACAAAATACGATTCGGACTGGAGCGAAAAAAAGGAGTATGAGGAGGGAAATCCAAAACAACAACCGAGCATTTACAATTCATAATGAAGTCATGCCGAAGGCTTGTTCTTGCTCCTGGCTGGTTGACTGGCTGATTGTTGGCCAAGTTAACCGAGGAACAGAATCCAATTACAGGCCATGTAAACGTTCGTAGTCCACACATTTGTAATTAAAGCCTTTAATACGTTAATGAGTTCGGACTTGGGGTTTAATTTAAGCAGGATTTGCCTTTAAAGGATATTAAGATACCTGGGAAAAAGCAAGAACATTGGCAAGGCTCTAAGATTAGTTTATTTTTATGTTGATTTCAAAAATCAATAAGAAACTCAATTTTATTATACAAAATTAACATAACATAATTTATTATTTATTAGATGGCACTCTAAAATATTAATATCTTTACGAGTAAATGCTTTAATCCGTCTTTAAGGCTTAGGATTTTTTTAGTTGGTACTTTAATCCACAATGACAAACTTGTTTTTAGTGGAAACTGTTGTTATAAAAAGGAATCTCAAGAATATTTAATTGATAAAACCCATAAAATATAGGTGGGCAATTTCCCCCGCATCTCAGCCTTATTTTTTCCTTCTAAGACAACATGAATCCTGGATTTATGTCCAAGGATTTAATTTTGATTTATTACTTGGGTATTGCCATTAAGGATAGGTATTAAATTCGTTACCGTTTTGTGTCTCGACAATAAAAATAATTATGGGGCAAAGCGCGGGAGTGAGTTATTTCCTCCCAGTGTTATATTATATTCTTCGTGTTTATGTGAGTATCCTTGCGATTTTCATTTTTATAACGTGCTTCCGGCTGCATTTGCTGTTTATCGCTTTTGTTGCTTTGTTTCCGGCGAAAAGGGAATATCTGGAACGGTCTCTCGGGGACCAAACAACAATGGCAACCATGTCCACTCCTTGGGTCCGCGACACAAAGTCTGCCACTCGAACCGCCGAGATGTGATGTGTTTTTCCCGCTTCGACTTCCTCTCGAGATGTGTTTTTGCTTTTGAAAAGGTCAAAGTCTACGATGTTACAGGGTTTTAAAGAGCTCCTCGCATGGCAAAACAATATTTTTAGCCAGCAGAAAACTTTTGCGAGTAAATCCCGGCCCCAAGAGCGAAGACCAATGCAATTTAATTTAATTTCATGGGATTCCCGCTGACTTTCGCTTATTTTATCGTTGCAGTTTTACTGGCGGTAATTTGTTTGGCTCTCTGCGGTCCAGGTTTTCCATTCAATTTGCTCGCATTCCCAGAATTCCGGAATGCAATCATCGGCGTTTTGTTTATATAAACGGAATGCCAGAGTGTCCATGAATACAGAGACCCAATTATGTTTCAAACAACTTTGATTGCTAATTGCTTTAATTAAACAAGCAAAATTGGAATTTATTAGGGCTTACAATTGCTTTAAATGTTCAAAGCACAATACAAAATTAGTTAAGCATTTATCTCCACGTTAGTCATCTGAAATAATATTTAATTAAGTGAAAATATAAATTCTCTATTGCTGAATGTTCAATAAAATATTTACCTGGGTTTAATGGCTCACATTTGAACGTGGCATTTAGTTTTGTATATATTTTCTGTGTAAAGAGCGGTATATATTTTCGTTTTCCTATTTTCCACTTGGCTGTGATTGGCTTATATTTCTCGCTCAGCAGAATGTCAACATTTTTGAAAACTGTGAAATGTCCAAAAGTATATTTTTGAATTCTTCGGGCGGCAGCTCATAAAAACATTTGACGATTTGACGACAGAGCAGTCACACCTTCAAATGAATATAGCATTGTTTTTTTTTTACTAAAGAAAATAGGAATCCGCTGAGAATTCTACAAGAACTTGTATGTATATAGAATTTACAAAATATTTATTTTATTTTATGGAAGTCAAGTTCATTGTCAAGAGAAGTAATATTTACAGACAAAAATTCTACTGCTACTGAATGATTTTAAAACGAAAACATTATGTATTTGGCATCAATAATTCCTATAGGAAATGCAAATTCAGCCAGAGTAGATACATATTTATGTCTTTAGAAATCGAATTCAATGCATAACCTATGACAACGTCTATAAACTGTTTATGGCAAATACAAATTCTTCGTTTTTATTTTTCGGTGTGAAATTTATATGGAAATGTTTATTGCATTTTTATTTGTAAGTTTGTAGAATTCCTTGTGCTAGATATTCATTTTGTTGAATTTCATATATTTATCTCCACAGTTTAACTTAATATTTAAAACCCATACACAATTAAAGGAGCTTTCTCCTTTATCCTGTCTTAAAACTATTTAAATTTAAGTAAGCAAAATAAGAATTAAACTACAACTCCCATAAGTGGCCTTACATCCCCTCAAGTAACCACTTTTCCAGAAATTCGTCTTTGACGTTTTACATTTTCCTCTTAATTTTCCAGAGTTTGTTTGAGCTGGAGCTGGCCGGCTGCAACGAGGTGACCGAGGCGGGGCTGTGGGCGTGTCTGACGCCCCGCATCGTGTCGCTCTCCCTGGCGGACTGCATCAATATCGCGGACGAGGCGGTGGGCGCGGTGGCCCAGCTGCTGCCCTCCCTATACGAGTTCTCGCTGCAGGCAAGTCCGGATGCGACTCCTCCTCCGTTTCTCCGAACTAATTGAATCTCCCAATTTCCCCGATCCCAACAGGCTTACCATGTCACGGATGCGGCGCTAGGCTACTTCTCGCCGAAGCAGAGCCACAGCCTCAGCATATTGCGACTGCAGTCGTGCTGGGAACTAACCAACCATGGCATCGTTAATATCGGTAAGCGAACCTCTGTCCCCTCATCCAGAAATTAATCAAGTTACATGGAAAAAGCGTGTAAGGTGGGTGGCGGGAAAGTGAGGGAGCTGGAACCCATTTGTCACACAAAATGCAGGTGGAGAAAAATGTGTAACAAGGGTAATTTTGGGGATTTTCATGCGGGTATTACGTATAAGAAAAAAAATTAAATATAAAACATAAAACAAGGTTTATACTTGAATTACTAGCTCTTATACTAATTTTCCTTTAGTTCGTTTATTTACAATATTTTTCGATACTATGGAAATACTTTATACAATTATTCTCAGTGATTAAAAAGTAAAATAGCTCTCGTTCCGCCGGGGCAATCGGAATTTTTGATCGAGGCTAAAAGCCATTTGCCATTGGCTTTAATGTTTAATTCCGAAATGTGGATGCCTCCCCACTGGACGGGTGTGATGATGTGGCTCCCATCGGTGCTAGTTGTGGTCCGAAATAGCTGCGAGGGACATCCGCCGGGAGTGTGCCGCCTGGAGACCGAGCTGTAAGAAATACATAATGCGAACATAACATTGTAAATGGAGTTCCTGTGCCCGTGCAGAGGGAGTTACCATTCCTCGCGGGGCTGTCCTGCTTCCGAAAACGAATGAATGTCCTTCCGGGCAGGCCCTTCGTCACCAATTCTAAACATTGCACTCAACTAATTGAAACTTTTTTGTGGGACACTTTTTGTGCGATGCTGGGTTTTTCCCCATTTCCTGTCCAGCAGAGCAGCTATTTTTACATCCTTTGACGTCATCCCTTTTTCTCTTGCCAATTGGCAGGGTCCAGTCGCAAAAAACTCTGTTTTCCGGCATTGGTCTCTATGGGAAATGTCAAACAAATCAAAGAATTTGCAAGTAAATTAAACTTATTTTATGCTAAAATCTTGTCAAAAATAAATAAAATACAAAAGTATCAAGAACAGAAAAAGCTAAGCAAATATGGTATATTTAAATAAGAAACTAAAAGAGTTTATAGCCAGCTTTTTGCAATTTTATCGAAGCTTACGCCCAAGTTCATCTTGTTTTATTATCAGGCAACACATCCTCCGGATTCCAGATAAACTTGGCCATAAAACCACTTTAATTGACGTGAACATTGCCTCGCTGGTGAGCAATTTTAAAGCGTGCTTAGGGGGCTTTTACAGGTGCCTGAACGCAAACTCATTTAAAATGCGATCGACACCGCCGGCAAACATAAACCTGCCACTCGAGAGGGTTGAGAGTCGAGTGGGCCCCTCCTGTTTTTGCTTTGCCTATGCTTTGACCTTTGAGTCCCGAGTCCTGTATCCCGCGTCCCGGAGTCCTAGGCCCTGGCTCTTCAGTCTGTTCCGGAGACTGAGTTTGGGTGAAAACTTTGCAATCAATTTCATGGCACGTCATTTTCTTTTCCCCACCCTGACTGCCTTTCCTCCAGGCTGCAATCAGCAAAGGTTAAGGGCCCCCCTTAGGTTGCGCCGCAAATTAAGCTGCAGGTTGCTGCAGGCTTCCCCAGGTGGAATGGAAGTGCTTCCTTTGCCGCTTGCCAACTCCTACGGCTTCGACAGTTAACCAGCCAGATTTCTCGCTGCAGAGCTGCGCATCGAAATCGAATTATTACAGTTCAGTGATCATCATCGATACGGTTGCAGTCGCAGGTCGGAGGATATATACATGAAGCTTGTATAGCAGGGATTTGCATAGAGACACTGGAATAGAAATCGTGAATCTTTGATAAATTCTGCACTAAAATATATTCATTTTATCAACATTTATTAAAAACAGAAAGTGTGCAAAGGGCTTTAAGTTTAATAACATTCTGAAATATACCTACAATGAATATTCCCCTTTTCCACATATAACCTCAGTGTAATCTCATTACAAAAACCGTTCCATCATGGACCCCCTCGCACAGGAGCTGCAAAGAGTAAACAAACTATGAATTTTACAGCTTAGGGGAAAAAAAGGAAATTTTATGAAATATTAAAGCTTGCACAAACAGACGCTTTCAAGCATATTTCGAAGCGTTTGTAAACAGCTTGATGGATGAAGGAGCATCAAAAGCCCAAAATGCCAGTTACAAAAGTATGAAAAGCATATTACACATTCGCCGCGTATAACAAAGATTGGCTTCTGTGCTGTGTCTGTGTGTGTGTGTTTGTGTCTGTGGGTATTTGCGTTGGGCGGTGGGCGGCGTTTACGTGAGGACATCAGCAAATAGGCGCCATATTTAATGGCCGCATTTTGTATAAATTGCCGCCCAATCATAAACTGTTTGCCCAGCAAGCATAAACAAGCCAACAAAAAAAGAGAAGAAAAATGCAAATAAAAACCAGGGGAAAACAGAGATTAATGGTAACTTGCCTTTTATTTATTTTACGATTTTTACCAAGTGACCGCATATACCGGAAATACGTGTTTAATTAATAGGCATCGAGCTCCCTTAAGGACATGTGTATCATTTATTATTTTCCGCCATAAACCAAGCACATAATTAATGCAATTTAATGTAATTCTCTGCTGGAAAACTATAAAAAAAGATAACTTTTAATGGGGGAACTATAAAACCACTTTCCTCTTGGCATTCTCTTTTAATACTTCATATTTAAATCAAGTTCAAGTGACTTACCGACGCCATATGGTCACTTAAAGTTTATTTTAACCTCAGAACTTCTTGCAGCATTTAAAGTGCAACCTTGTCCAGACCCTGGCAGTTTGCAGTCTAAACCCTTGTCAGAAGTTGGCTAAACCCGTTCGCAGTTTCCAGTTTACAGTTCACAGCTGCCCGTCCGACGTTGCCTGATGTTGAACTTTTGCCCCGGCGGTGTGGCACAAACTTTTAATAACAATTCCCAGTCCGCTTCCCACGACCCGCCGGCCATGAAAGAGCGCTTGGCGGTGGCAGTGGCATTGGGTGCTTATCACAACATCGAGAAGCCATTTAGCTAATTGCATTTGGCATCTAATTGAATTGGGCCAGGCTCCCAGGTTCGAGTGATGGCTGCGCAGACAGGACGCGGAACTCAGGAGACAGCGAAGGCTCAGCTGTCGCTTAGCTGGCCAAGTGCCAGGGGCATTTTTTATGGTTCAAACTGCGGGCACTGGAAGAAACTTTACCTATACCTTCCATAAACAACTTTTATATTCCTTTTTCCCATAGATATATTTCTATAAGGAGTACTTGTTATAAGGCTTGAGTATTCCCGCTTCAATCCTAATCAAAATCCAAATTGCTATTGCTAAAATTTCTCCCTGTGCTTGGTTTTTGGCTGCGGTGGCTTCAGTTACCACTTCGCCATTTGATTGCGAGGTGACACATCATTTGGCACGCAATCCGGATCGCTGGCGGAACCGGAAAAGCGGCTAGCTGACTGACTGACTGACACATTGACAGGACGCCCTTGCTGGCCGCGGGGCTAATTGCCAGCGAGGTCGTTCAACCGGGCGTATGCGTGATTTATGAGTTCGCACGTGAGCAAGCGAATGCGCGAATTGCGAATTGCGAATGCGGCGAGTGGCGATACGTAAGCGAAACAATGAACAAGTTAATCTCCCATTAATTAACAGTGTCAACAGAAATGCCGCCTTTCATTTAGCAGCGCCCGAGCAAAGGAATAACGGATTGCGACAACTACAAACATGGTAGGGGCGACAAATCAAATTTTCCTACCTTTCCCACAGAGCTTTTCACTCGACGAGAGGCATTCACAGCTGCAGAGACGGGCAGGGGCGTAGCCAGGTATAAATAAGTGAAGAAGGGGTCGAAAACGTGTGTAAAAAATTATACTGAATCCTACTTTTAACAGGGGCTTTCCCTGATTACACGGAACAAATTGTGGCTTCGCTATAACTTACATTTATAATGACATATACTCACTTGTGATCCCCAGCAGCTGGTGGGTTACGCCCCTTGGATAATAAGCTTCTTCTATACTTGATTGCCATTGCTATGGCTATGGGAGGACTTGTGGCCAAGCTGGGGGAGCCGGGGGTGCACTGCTAATGAAGTGGTTGCGGTTCGTTTCGCGCCTGAACAATTGCACTTGTCGACGCGAGAGAGACATGTCCATCAATTTAACCGCAAAGTGCATACATTCCGCCCACATCCCCCCTCTTAGTATAGCCCAAAAAGCTGGTGGGGATTGCCAGCCAATGATTTTGTTTACACCAAGGATACAGTGGTTCCTTGATTTTTTAGAAACAATTGAAAGGGAAAGAATTTAAATTAAGTTCTGGGATTAAAATAATATAATTATACCTATGAAAATGGGGAATATTCGGGGAAATTGAAATAGGAAATTCTTAATATTCTTAATATATTATTTATGCTATATTTTTGTTTACATTTGAATTAATAATTCATTGATTAGGTATGCCCCACTGCAAGGGGTTTGGTAACGAATTAGACTGGTCCCCTTTTGACACATCATTTATAAAATGACTCATAAGTGTCTTGTGATATTATAGAAATATTTTATTTATATAAAATATATACTATTATTTGTATAAAAAATATATTTCGAATATCATTACAAAATAAATTATATTATAAACCTTAATACAATTTTTTATATTGAAACAAGAATAGAATAGAAAGGATTATACTTCCTTTTACCGTTTTCCTCTTAAAAATAAGGACCACCTTAATGCTGATTACGTTGAACTTGTCAGTGGATAAGGTTGTGTGTGGGTATTCCTCTATTTATCTTAGCCGTCTTGCTCATCCGACTCTCTCTCTCTGGCTCTTGGCCTGGCAAAGACCGAATTCCTGCTCGCCAAGACATCGAATTTATCTTCCTCACCCGGCGGCAACGCCCGCTGTCCGCCCTCTTGGACCCAAAATTGATAAGTTCCCCGGTTTTTAGCTGCCATAGCATCGCATAGGAATTCCGTAGCCTCTGGCCCTTCCCCTCTACGTTGTCCATCTAATCCTGGTCGCGGTTGATCCCATGCCGCCGCCGTTGCTGCTGCTGCTGATGGGCGCCCGTCGGGTGTCGTGTTTATTTAATTACATTTGCATTTTCAAGGTGCTCTCGTCGCAGCTCCTGTGTCGTTGTTCTCTCTCTGTCTTTCTCTGGCTGAGCAATTTTTAATTAACTTTATTTTTGTAAAAGCTGTTCGAGGGGGGCGATGGCACGCACTGCCCTCCCCTCTTGCTCGAGCATTCGGCCAAGTTGTCAATCAATTGTCAGCTGGCAGTGACCATGAACTTGGCTTAATTCGCACAAAGTTGTGCGATTTAAAGGGTATCCGCAGGGCAGTGGATGCAGCGACATGGAAAGTGCACTCGCGGCGATGTTCATTAATTAAATGCAGCTGGTTTGGGTTCACTGAAAGTGTAAAGCTGAGAGAGACTGTAGTGCAAAGTGTTTCGGAGAACTTTAAACTGGCCATTAAAAGTAGTTGCCTCCTCAGATTGAAACTTCAGGGAATGCTTCTGGCCAGGGAAAAATTAATTAGCATAAATAAACTTTGTTGAAATATTACAGAATGTTATGGTAGAGAAATCAAGTTGTTGATGACTTGAAATATTAATTGTAAATTAAGTTTAGCTTGCAATAATTTACTCAAGAATTAGGGCAAAGAAAGCCTTGGGATAAGTGCTTGTTTATAAATTAAATGCTGATAAATATTTACTTAATTCCTTCAAAGTAAAATCTACACAATTCCTTACATTTTAGCTCAATTTATTACCAACTAAATGTAACCCATTACTTAATTATTTATTTATTTTCAAGAAAAAAGTACGCAATAAATGTACGTAAACATTTACCTCTCATAGAATTAAGAACTCTACAGTTGTATAATCTGCACAAGACAATATAAATGCAATTCCAGTTTCTGCAAGGAAACTACAAGCAATGAACCTGATAAAGAATATAATTTAAATTAAATTGGAATACATGCATGCACTGAAGCCCAAAATCAGACCCAGACATCAGATGGAGGACAAGGACAAACCTCCCCCTGAACTGGCACTGAACACTGTACAAATATGTACTTGAATATATATAAAACATGTATGCAAGCCGTATGCAAACAAGCAAGTTCAAAGTTGAGGGCCAGGCCATAAGGAACATAATTGCTGGCTTATGTAATGCGAATTGAGAGGAGGCTGCCACATGCAGAACTTTCCTGGCAAAAGGGTAGTCGCTGTCGCTTGCCAGTAATAAAATAAAAAAAAAGGAAAACCCCCTGCAAAAGCGTGTGGGCGAGTGAAATTCATTTTTAATTGCATTTGATGGCAGCAGAGACAGGCACACGCACTCGGAAGTACGGCGGAAATAGTTGCACGCAATGACGCACGCCGGAAGCCCAGAAGAAGGGGAGAAGGAGGTGGAGGAGGTGGAGGAGGAGCTGTCCTCTCACTGGGGAACTCGGCCTCCATCGGACTACAGATTCCAATGCTGATGATGCTGTCACCGTGTGTCCTATATATTACCAGTATCAGGCGTCCATGCCCAGCCAGGAATTAAGTCAGGGCCTGGTGGGGAGTGACGTCTGTGGGAATTTCCATCACTTTCCCTGGACAGCCAGGATGCTGTCAACTGAGAGTATAAACAAATGCCAAACAGTGGCAATAAATGGGGCAAACTTTAATACAAAATTATTTCTATCTCTAAGCAAACCACTGCTATCTTGGAAAATAATTTAAACCAAAACACAACCGCTGCACCAGTTCTCAGCAATTAAAAAGCAATCCCTAAGTCAACCTGCTGCAGTGAAACTTTAACGTAGGGGAAGGAGTAATTGACGTCATTAAAGTTTTCCGTGGAAATGCTGAAGAAGCAGAGCGGAAAAGCCGGGAAAGGACTCGAGCAGACAACAGGCCACGAAACTGGGTTAACAATTTTCGCTTTTGAAAATGCCAGGAAAAGATGTGAGCCAAGTCACAAGGGAGGACGACTCTGGGAGCTCTCCGGCCAACTGCCAATCAAATCCGCACACACACAAGACGAGTACGACGACGACGACGACCAGTGACCCATGCCGCCATGTGATGTGCGTGGAAAACGCAGGAAAATGCCGGAGAAAATACAGGAAAATAGAGCAGGGGATACAGTACTGAAGTATCCAGCACACGGGGGCCATTAGACGACAATCCAGCAGAGCATTTTTAATGCATATTTAATAAAGACGCCGTTAGTCAATCTTTAAGTTAGGAAGCAGGGGGTTAATTGTGTTTTAAGGAATTAATTATTTAAAAATTTAAATGGTTTGAACAAAATAAGCTAATTGCTTTAGAAATTTAAGGTAATTTTCTTAGTTGTTGTGATGATCTTCGTAACATTTTATTGAATTATCTTTTGAAGGTAGCAGTACCTCGCGAAACATATAACCCCTAATAAAATCAAATCCTGGGATATATAGATAAATATAGGGTATATTGTCTCGAACATACATAGTTATCTCAATTACCGACTTGACAGGCAAACCTCGTCGATTCCCAGCTGCAGAATTATTTCTGATTGAAACTGTTTGGTGCTGCTGTGGTTTCTGTCAAACTGCCAAAGAATCGTAATTGTAGCTATTTCTTTTTATTCTTGTCGATTCCCTTGTTGTGGCACGCTTTCTTTGTTATTTTCTGTATTTTTTTTGTGGCGAATTGTATGCCATCGTTCGCATAAATTAGTGTATAATTTAGGAGCTTAAACAAGGCAGAGATAAATACAATTAAATAATGAGAACGAAATACATATATTTGTTTGGCAAATTCAATTTACTTTAGCTTCATGGGTATTCATTTTTAGCAATGTTTGTTATATGTTTTTGCAACTATTTACATTGGTTTCAATTATTTCAATTGAAAGTTATTTAATCTAAAACTCCCAACGATTTCTTAACCTATAATATTACTATTAAACATTTGTATTAAAGTGTTGTACAATTAAATTCATATAAATAAAATATACTATACATATATATATATATATATATATATATAAATATATAAAATATTTAACCTTTAACTTCTGCTCAGAAAATCCTTATTCACTTGCTAAAACACACGCTTGCTTTAAATTTCAATGGCCCTTGAACTGTGTCGACCCCTTGACTCCTCGAAGACCTCGACCCCCAAGGAAGAGCTAATCTGCCATTGCGCAACCTCATCGCAATTCGCGGTAGTTCATTCCAGGCAGTCCGCCATCCACATCCTCTCATTTTCCGGGCGCCACCCCACTGATTTTCCTAGGAAAGTGTAATGAGACGGGGGGAAGCCTAATGAGGCCTGCACGTTTCGAACATTATTTGCCTATGCAAGAAGGGGACTCCCCGGCATCGACTTCTTCCCCCCAACGCGACTTTTGTTGCCTGCTCATTTGCGCATTCATTGTTTGGCCTCAAAGTTTGCCGTTAATTGACAGGCCACTTAAACCCTAAAGCGGTTAAGCCACAGTTTTCCCGGCAGCCTGGAAAATTGCCTAAGATTTATTTTATCACTCCTGGATTTGCTAAATCCTTAAAGCAGATAACTTAAACTACAAAGGTAATTCGCCACGGCATGAAAAAGTTTTTAATTCAGGTTTTTAGTGTTTTTACTTTGACTCAATCTTTAGTTTGAGGTCGAAAGTTTTTGGTGTTGTTAAAAACTTTGTAGTGTTTTAGTAAAGAAAAAAGTGATATAAAAATAATGATTTTAAAGAAAAATATTTATATTAAACTCCATCTGTAAAATTTAAAGAATTTTCCAGCTTTTTTTTAATTTTGTAAAACTCTCAACTAAAGTCCAGTGTGGGAATCTCTACAAGAATTCAATGAATTTTTCATTAACTTTCCAGAGACGAATATTTAGGCATCAAATACATTCACATTACATTCAAACAATTCAAAATGTTACAAAGTGTTTATTGAGTTGGAAATCGGAATCATCGAGGCAAAGTATCCGCACAATGGGGTATTCATTGTTAACTTTTTTCAGATGTATAGTCCCTTTGAGGGAAATTCCGTTTTCTCGGAAACCATTATGAATATTAAATTTTCAAGGAAACTGCTTTCCAGCAGCGGCAACTTTAGCATGTTTCAATTCAGCTGGAGCTGAGCTGATTAAGCTGAAATGCTTCCAGGCAGCTCCGTAGCTGCTTTATTTAATATACTCGTAAAAGTTTTGTTGCCACAGTGAAATTTCATGGCATTTTCCCCCGCAATGCCGCACTTTCGAGTAATTGGCATAATGACGCCCATCTACGAACTCAACTTAAACTTTAAGCAGCTCTCGCAGGCGGAGCTTGCCTTGAATGGGTTCTAATTTGTTTGGGAAAATTCGGAAAATCGGCTTTAATTATTGATTTGACTTTGATGGAAAATGGTCTTACAAATTGATATTAGATATTTATTTCTTTACACTTCAGGTGTGCAGGAAAGTTTGAAACAATCATATTTCAAGGAATTTCTAAAGTTGTTGAGTTCCGTTCAATGAAAAGTAATATTTAAAGCTATATATAGCTTCAATATACTCTCCAAACTCTTAGAATCCCTGAAATATCCACACGATTTAATACTAAATTCCCATAATATTCACATCACTCATACGCAGCGTAACCAAATTTTTATTGTCTGAGTTGGGAAAGGCAGCCGGCAAATGCAATTTCCCTCATTGACCCCAAACGAGGCAATTTGAAAAATCAGCAATCATCAAATGAATGTCATAAACAAATGCTAACCGTTATGTGAGCATAACTTTGCACATGTGAATACGAAAACGAATACAAATACGAAATATGGGAATGAATGGCTGAGAGACATGCCCAGAAAATCAATAAAAATCGTTGGCACGCCAAAAGGAGCCGGGTGAAAGCCATGACAGCGAGGCAGGCCAAGAGCTGCCAATAGACATGGAATTTGTGAGTTGTCCCAGTCCTGGGACCTGGGGCAGGAGGCCCTCCACGAGCCATTCACCCATAAAAACCAACAGAAGTCCGCAGAGAAGTATGAAAAAAATATTATATTTTTCGGCCAGTCTTCAATGGAAGCCTTATGCTAACTTTTTCAACTTTTTTTTTCTAATGAGCAAATCAAATTCTAGTCCAAACATTTTTCGACAGCTCGAGTGGAAAGCGGGGAAGCGTGGAGAGGGAAGAGTGAAGAGTGGAGCATGGAGAAGTGGATCCTTGGATGTGACAGGCAGGCAGGCAGGCACCGAAACATCAGCTGAATGCCAAACGAGGCTCGCATAAACGTCGCTAGTTGTTATGGGAAATGTAAATGTATCTCACGGATACACAAGTTACAAGTTGTTTGCCCGGCATGTTTGTGTTCCCTCTGCCTCAGCCCTGCGTCCTCTTGCCCCACGTCCTTGTATTGACACTTGTCTCTGTCTCAACGAGTGCGTGAGAGCAGGAGGGAGAGCATTAGCCCGCTTTCGTTTCATGTTTCGGTTCACTATTTCCGATGCGAATTTCCACTTCCCTTCTTTCCCCAATTTCCCTGTCAAGCCAGACAGGTAGACTTTGCTTTGCTCTCGTCACCTCTCCAGAGCCATCGTAATCCCCTCGAAATTCGCAGAAAATGAACCCAATTTATTCATAGAACCAACGAATCATTGCCCAACTTTGTTCGGTTTAGTAATTTATATTGCACGAAAAAATAAATACAAAGTCATTCATAAGCGGAGATGGTGGGGAAAATCAAGTGAAGTTCCCGGAATATAAATGGAAAAATATTGAAACGATAGAATACTGCCTTTTTTATGCTATTTATTTATTTATTTAATGCTACATAGCAAATTGTATAAAAGAAAAAGCAAACTTTCAGATACGAACATTGCCTGCTGTGGCCTATTGCTCAATAAAATATGTTATATAATTGTTCTAAGCTTATATTCCAACATTAAAAATACAAATAGTTTTAACTACATGTGAGGTGATAAATGTTGGCATTCATTTCTGATTGCTGATTGCATAAACTGGATTTTCCTGAGAAATAGAGATTTGAGAGAGATCCCAATCTCGTCAGGGTAAACCTTTCAAGATTAAACTGTATTTATTAGTTGGGCATTCAATTTTGTTATCAGCGAAATACAAATAGTATTCAAGGAAGGCTACTGTTTTGCATTTATAAATGTCTAGAGCAGGGATTTTTGAAATTAGAATTATCATAAGAAGTATTTTTGAAAATGCTTTAACTTTTTAACTCACTCATAATTTGTGACTGGTATTTAACCTTAAACAATATTCCTTACTTAACCATCCATTTTCGCTTAATATTTCCACTTTCTTTTTGTCCTTTATCACTCAACACAAATAATTTGCTCACTGGTTCCACGTTCATGCTGCTCTTAGCTGCAATTTCAGGATTTGTGATCGCAAAAACGAGTAATCCTGCGGAGCGGCTAAGGAGGCCAAACAATTACCCGTTAGTGTCGGTCACAAAGCGAAACTGCAACACGGGTAGAAAGGATCGGAACTCTATACAATTGTCACTACATATATTTAATTCTATGAAGACTAGTTTCGATTAGGAACTCGACTCAGAGACTCGCAGAATCACGAGATGTTGCGCGTCGATGGAAGGCTGATAACGAAATGAATTTCCACAACGATCGCAGGCGATAAATAAGCGAGAGAAGCGATCTGAGGGGCCTCTAATACTAATGCTAATGCTCCCGATCCGCTCCGAGTGTAATTCAATCGATGTCACTCTGCCAGCGCGATCATTATCTATCTATCGACGATGATGCCGCCCGCCCTCCGCGGAATATCCCTATGGCATTGTGGTCTGCTGGTGTCGCCGGCGGCTCTTAATCACAGTTTTTCAGTGCCGGTACTCAACTTAGTGCAACGTAACTGTATCTACGTCTGTGCATCGTTAAAACACACCTACAGCAGAGCTTCGATAGGTTTCCTAAGAATATTTAGGGAGCACTAGATTCTTACAATTATCCCTAGTTTCTTGAGAAGTAAGAAAATGTATCCCTAAGAGTTCAGAACAAACCCTCTTTGATAATAATCCAACAACCTACGATCTTTAGGAACCGACAGAGGTCTCAATTTAGTCTTTGTTGGCATTATTGAAGCCCCACTGTTTGCACTAGATGTTTGTGTGCACAGAGGCGCCTTTGTCGTTGGATGTTTTTGCGGTTTTTAGCTTTTGGGTCGTCGCCGTTGTCGTCGTCCGACGATTGTACTGCATCCACATCTTGATAGATACAATTACAGTTAGCTCCTTGAGGAGCAGGCGTTGCCTGGCAACATGGCAGCTTGGCAACTTGGCCATCATCAGCAGACCGTCAGCATTAGGTCGTCAACGTTACGGTTATTGTCACTGCTGCGGCTTCTCGGTGAGTCCCCCAACGCCGTTGCCGCCTCCTCAATTACGGTTGAATATGCATTAGCCAAGGATTTGCAAGTCCTTTACGGGGGAATATTCAGCTACGAATGCAGCAAATTTCTAAGAGGGCGAGTGTGGCTGGGTGGAGCAGTGAAAATATTTCTTCTCAATCAGATATCCTAGAAGGACATTGATTTGGGGAGTTTAACTTGCGGTTTCAACGATTTCTAGATAAAAAAGGGTTGAAATGTAACGTACTTTTAGATGTTTATTTCTGGCCAGCTTTAAAGGAGAATAAAACTTATTTAAGACCGTTTTTAGATTCTGTTTAACAGCTTACAATTCAGCTTAAACTTTTATATTTATACCCTTGCTAAATATTCTAAACAAATAAGTGAAGGAGTCATTTCGGACCCTACAAACCATATATATTCTTGATCAGCATCTATAGCTGAATCGATCTAGCCATGTTCGATCAAAAACTTTTTTTTTTCAACATTAGTTATGGGTTCTTAAACTTTTATTTGTCCAAAAATATTCATCTAAAAATATAAATAAATTTCAGTTTAATGAATGCGAATACTGCAGGTCTTCTTGATAGAAAAAGATGCCCAAAAAGCCCGAGACTGCCTATTATACTTATATTACAAGGGTATATAAACTTTGTCTTGCCGAAGTTAGATTCCTTTCTAGTTATTCAAGTCAGACGCTTAGGATTTTCTCTTCTCGAAACTTCATTTTATTACAGAGAACTCCTCAAAAACATAAAATAAAGCACAACCTCTTTATGCAGAGGGCATAAAAGCTTTGCTTCAGCTAAGTTAGTCAATAGAAAGGCTGCCGCACAGCGAGCAATGTTTGTGTTAATTTTTCATAGGCCCTCCATTCAGTTCGCTGTTTGCGTAGTTTTCCATTTGGCTCAGGGCACCCAGAGTATCGCGGCTGTATCTTCGTGTGGATTCTCTAGTTTGCGCATATTTTGTAATTCAAATCGCTTTTCGTATGTCTTGTGGTTTTTTTGGTCAGAAGCCAAACAAGGGAGAGCGCTCTACTACTCGCGAGGAGCCCTGGTGTCTCAGTATCCGAGTAACCAATGTGGGGCACACACACCCACCCACCAGCAGTTGCATATGCACAAATGTATTTCAGGGCACTGGAAGAAAAAGCTACAAGTATTTGCCATCATTTAATTAATAAATAACCATATTTTTTTGAGTTAAGTTAAGTTGTTCCTTAACATTTTACATTATTATTAGTGAATTATTTTTTATGGCAATCATTTTCAAAGTTCAAATTAATTTATCACAAATGAAGTATAGTTTTTTAGTGTCTTTTGGTGAATATGGAGTGACTCTAAGCGAGTACAAAGCGGCTTACTCGACTGGACCCTGCATTTTTCGACTTCTTTCATCTTGGGCAGGGGGTGAAGTGGTTAGGGGTCCGACTGGAGATGGGAATTTGCCGCAAACTCACACATTACTTTGCCTTGGTGGAGTCTGCTCTGTTTTCCCTGGACCCTTTATCTCTGTTTGCTCAGCCGCCGCACGTGCCCTCTGCCTTCTCTTTCCTGGTCGGAAAATATCCCTAATTCCCATTAGCAAAAGCCTTAAGCGGCTTACGAACGGTAATTGCAGCCGTGTGCTGTCACTCTCCCGTTATGCGTCCTCTGCCATCGGTTATCGGTTATCTGTTATCGGTTATCAGCAGGAGCAGACAACTCTTTGACTTTCCACAGATTATCCCCTAGAAAATATTTATATTTAAAGGGCCAAACTCAAACAAGGATGGCAGCAAAAATTGTTTTGTTAACTTTGTGGTATTTTCGATTAACCCTAAACTATGTAGGATAGGGGAAAATCTTTTAAAAATTCAATAAATATTTCAAAATGGTTTTTAAAGCCATTTTAAATCTCCATTCTCTTAGGATCTATTATAAAGGTGTTGAAATGTTGGTCCTGCAGTTCGCGACACATTTTTCTAGCCTACTTACGGACACCCATATTAATAGATTTTTAAGCCAGAGAGATTTCCCCAAAACCTCTGGTTATCTCGCATTTGTTTCGTCTTGCTCGAACCTCAAAGGAAACCCAAGAAAACAGGGCATCCTGCATTTATCCACAGAAAGGACAAACAATCCGTGATTCACAAGAAGAGCACGCCAAAAGGAAGAGCAGAACAAACACGCCAGAAAGTGTCACAGCAAAATGTGGAACGGAGCAAAACTGTTGTCGACATAAATGGCACAAGCCGAGGAGAAACTGCCTCAGACTAAGTAGAACAGCAGTTGAGGCTGCTGTTGTTCGGCTTTAAATAGATGCGGTAATTAGATACATGACACATTAGTCCAACTCAAGACTGAATAAAGCTTAGCTGCAAATCCAGAGCAGGGCAGCCTTATGCAAATAGCTTTTGGCTGTGGATAGCCACAAAACCTAATTACCACCCAGAATGCCTAATACTTTTCTTTAACTCATATCTGGGGTAAATGCTTAACGACAGTCTCAACCTTTAGAGCTTCTTGGAGGAATTTATTTCTATAAAATACAGAGTTAGTGGTAATTGATATTCCCTATGACTATTGGTGGCCAGCTCCTCAAAACATACTTAACCCATCTGCAGAGACCCTCATTCTCATAAACGTGCTCCCTGCAAAACTGGAGCAACTGCAGCCGGCTACGTGAGTTGAATGCTTCGCAGCCTGGTCTGGAGTTGGCTCCTTGCAGAGCCCCATCTGGTGTGCCCATAACTAATGTCTCTTTCCCCCTCTCTGATTGCAGTGCACTCCCTGCCCCATCTCACGGTACTAAGCCTGTCCGGATGCAGCAAGCTGACGGACGACGGAGTGGAGCTGATTGCCGAGAATCTGCAGAAGCTGCGCGCCCTGGACCTGTCCTGGTGTCCCCGCATTACGGACGCCTCGCTCGAGTATATCGCCTGTGATCTGAACCAGCTGGAGGAGCTGACGCTGGATAGGTGAGTCCGGCAGGCGCAAGGTCGTCGTTACCCTTCCTCATCCGTTCACTGTGTAATTATTCATGAGTAAAATTCAATTTCCGTCGCCGAGTAGCTGCACCTCATCTCCGGCGGCGGCCATTAGTCGTCGTTCTCCACTTCACGGGCGGAAACTGGCAGTCAATTACATACAGAAAACTATTTCGAATTGCACTACTTCTGCATTTGAGATTGCTTGTTAGATTTTTAAATTAAAGGAAAACGGGGAATGGGGTGTCTCTGAATTTTTACTTACCGTAGGAAAACTTATTTGTATTTATTATTATTATTACTTTGAATAGGGATTACAAATTAAAAATTTATTCAAATAAAAGAGTTTCTTCTGCAATTTGAAGGCTTAGCTTTTCCCAGTGCAGGTTTTTCTTCTATCCCTTCTGTAATCTGATTGTGCAAATATCTCTGCCATATATTGGGGAACATATGTCCAGGCACCCATCTGGCGTATGCAGTTTCATCCCAGACAAAGAGGTGAAGTCCAAGCCGCGCCTCGAAGCTATGTAGATATTAAGGGCAAAAAGGGGAAGGCCCATAGTGTGGTGAAGGAATATATTCCGCACTATTCTGCATTATCCATGTTTTTTATAGTTTTAAACTTAAATCATAAACATAAAAAGGATTATGATTTTTAAATTTTCTATCGATTTTAAGAGAAGTGAAGTCCTCCTGGGGGCATCGGTGCTCACTAAATGCCATAAGTCGTGGAGATTCTCAAGTAAATTAATTTTAATTTCAAAATAATCTTCCCCATTTTAATTCCAGATGCGTGCACATAACGGACATTGGCGTTGGCTATATCTCCACAATGCTGTCCCTGACCGCCCTCTTCCTGCGCTGGTGCTCCCAGGTGCGTGACTTTGGGCTGCAGCACCTGTGCTCAATGCGCAACCTGCAGGTGCTATCCCTGGCCGGCTGCCCGCTGCTGACCTCGTCGGGCCTGTCCAGCCTGATCCAGCTGCGACACCTGCAGGAGCTGGAGCTGACCAACTGCCCGGGGGCGTCGCACGAGCTGTTCGACTACCTGAAGGAACACCTGCCCCGCTGTTTGATCATCGAATAATCGATGATGGGCGGCGGCCCCAACTCTAGACCTTGGACACTGGACGACACTGATTTTGGTTTGAGTTCGGTGTATGCTTATTTGGTACACTTAGCCTCCAGGCGGCAAGTTCCTCGCGTGCTATGTGACTTCAACTTTCCGTCAACACTGTACTTACTACTCTCTATCCCTTATAGTTTTAGACTTTTTATGATTTCTGCTGTGATTTGATACGGAATTTAGTTAAGTTGATCTGTTTAAGACGATGTACCACAAAAGACCCGAGATGATATTTATTTACACGCAATGCAATATGTCTAATATACATACATAAATATATATATATTTATAAATATACATACATTATTTATATTATTGTAGTTTTAACGAACGTTTTATTTATTTACTACTCTCGCTGTAACTAACATACAGTCTACGTGTAAATTACCGACAAGACGAAACCAAAACAAACATTGCGCCCAAAAGACGAACAAACAAACAACAAATATGAATTACAAAGAATCAAAATATGCAATTAACTTACATTAGTTCAAAGAAGCAAAGAAACAAAACAAAGATCGAATGAATTTGAAAATAATTACGAGTTGCCGGCAGCTTTAAATTGAGAAATGCAATTGAAACACACAAAACTTAGTCTCTTGCAGCCCCTGACCAGTGAAACCTTACTTCGATTGTACCATATGACTAATCTGTAACTAACTTACGGCAACTGAAAGTATTTTAAGCAAGGAATCGGTGCACGCTACCCATGGAGTCAATATTTAACACAATGTTTAGCAAATTGTTGTCAAGCGAACCATGAAACAATCTATGAATGTACTTCTGGCCCCCAAAGATACTCTATATAAATATATAGCTTACGTTAACGCGAGCTGCTCTCCTCCTACTCCCCATTAAACTAAAGCAATCCTCCCTCTCAGACCTAATGTAAATGCTTTGTTTTTAAATCCAGAGGGAGAGAGCGAGAGCCCTTCATCATGAACGGAGACGGCAAGTCGCAGTCCTAAACCAACCAAAAAAAAAAAAAAGAAACAAACACAACCACTCTACAAGTACATGATAAATAAATAAATGGAGAAAATGACTTAAATGGCGTTTTAGTCTGGTCTTTTTGTATAATAATTTGTATATTTCAATATTAATAATAGCTAACTTCCGTTTTCAAATATAAATTATTTGATTCCACTTACAACTATAATCAAATTCAGTGTCATTCCTCACATGCACCCTCGCCATCCTCGTCGTTGTCATACTCATCGTCCTCCTCGTCGTCCTGCTCCTCGTCCTTGCCCTGCTGGTCCCACCAGGAGAGTACGCCCAGGCCAGACTCGTTGATGGCACCCTGCAAAAGAAGTTAGTTAGTTAGTCATCTGAAATCTTTCACCGAGACAGCCAATCGAGCTCACAATAATCTTGTACGGTGTCTTGACCTCCTGAGCCGCAGCGGCGGATGCGGCTGCCGCTGCTGAGGATGAGCTGGATGCCTGTTGCGACTGAGCCTCTGCCTTGGGCGGTCCAATGGGTGAGGTCTCCTCGAAGATCTCCCGCGACACTCGGAACTTTATGGGCTCGCCCACATCCATAAACAGATCGTGCTTGGCTCCGTCTTCCAGCGGATATTCCCAGACCCAGGCCTGCTCGGCCTCGTCAAAGCGCGAGGGATGTTGCAAGGCGGCGTGCGGGATGAGGATGTCGTCGAAGAAGCCTAACGTCACATGGACACCTTCCCGGCTGCAGTTGCGGATTTTTCCCGTGAGCACGGTGCCAACCATCGGCCGGAAGACCACATAGCGAAAGAGTACCTCCGTGTGCGATGCTCCGTCACCTGGCAGGATAAGTGAGTCCTTCAGCGAGACGATATCCTTGAGAGCAATGCACAGGCCTACATTGAGTAAAACCTTGGGGAAATAAAGGCGGAGAATAAAAATCTACCCATGGGATTGCAAGGGATTGCCTTACCTTGTTGGCCAGCTTGCGGTCGATCTCGTCTCGCACTGCATCGCCCAGCTTGAGGTGGAACTGGTCCGGAGCAATGCGCACGGTGTCCTTCAGCTCAGCCAGCACGAACATGGCGCCGAATTCCAAGCAAATTAATAAATTCAAAAACTACAGGTCGTTCATTGTTGTTTTTTGTGTGGAAATCAAAACATGTGTAGCGGGACAGTGTGACCATAGAGGAACCGGCAAAAAAAACAGCAAAATACAACTGAAGAAATATACCAAAGTACCAAGGAAGAACCCTTATAAGAGTATATTTTATAATATTATTAATGAAAATAAAAATAAAACAGTTAAATTGCCATTAACATTTATTAATAATTACTTTAAATTTCTTAAATTAATTATTTCATTGTTTTCCGCTAATTGGATATTTAAATGTCCAACTGGTGTAAATATACCAAACCTCCCCCTCGCATTTCCAGCCCTGGCCAAAATACCAAAACAATTCCCAACACGTGTGGTTAAACCAATTTTGTGAAATTTCAGAACTTTAAGCGATTTGCGAAATTTCTGCATTGCTGGGAAAGCTCATTGGCCTATAAATACAAATATCAACCAATACGGTCAAGTGATTGTGCCCGAAGATGGACAAAGACGACACGCACAAGTACAGCGACGCCGAGGAGGACGAAGAAGACCTGCAAAATGTAAGCCGGAAATTTAAAAGATTCTAGATTCCACTTACAAAAATCCAAATTCCTTTAGTCCGAGTGGGTCAATGACTTCAAAAGCCTCACAGTGAAGCATGAGATCTTCAAGGACATCAAGCTGACGCCGAAGGAAGCCAGCGATGATCTGGCTCTGGTAATTGCACCCACCAATGAGGAGGATGAAGACGAGGAAGAGCCTGAGAATGAGGAAGACTACGATGAAGACGACTACGAAGTGGGCGATGACTACGACACCTACGAAGAGGCCTACACGGGCTTCAATAAGCTCCACGCCCAGTCGCAGCTAACACATGCTGGCGGAGGAGGCAGCGGCGGCGGCGGCGCGGGAGGAGGTTCTGGAGGTACACAGCGCGTGAGCAGCTACCAGCCCAATGAGAAACTGCTGCGACGGTACTCCGCTCGGATTAACGTGGAGAAATACGATCCCACCACCAACATGAGCGCCCAGGCAGCCAACCGACTGGTAAACTTCGATCGGCGGGAGAAGACGCAGGTGCGGGACAAACACGACCGGGCCACCGCCGAGCAGGTGATGGACCCCCGCACTCGCATGATCCTCTTCAAGCTGCTTAATCGCGGCCTCATACAGGAGATCAACGGCTGTATTTCCACCGGCAAGGAGGCGAACGTGTATCACGCGGTGTCCAAAGACGGAGGCGATGAGTATGCCATCAAGATCTACAAGACGTCCATATTGGTGTTCAAGGACCGCGACAAATACGTATCCGGCGAGTTCCGCTTCCGCCACGGCTACTGCAAGCACAATCCGCGAAAGATGGTCCGCACTTGGGCTGAGAAGGAGATGCGCAACTATCTGCGCATGCGCAACGCTGGCGTTCCAGTTCCAGAGCCAATACTGCTGCGCTCCCATGTGCTGGTCATGCGCTTCTGCGGTCGCGACGGCTGGCCCGCTCCCAAGCTCAAGGATGCCGAGCTAAGCACGTCCAAGGCGCGCGAGCTTTACCGCGACTGTGTAGTTATTATGTGGCGCATCTACAACCAGTGCCGCCTCGTCCATGCTGATCTCTCAGAGTTCAACATCCTGTTGCAGGATGGCCAGCTGGTGATTATCGATGTCAGCCAGGCCGTGGAGCACGATCATCCGCATTCGTTTGACTTTCTGCGCAAAGACTGCACCAATATCTCGGAGTTCTTCCGCAAGCGGGCCGTGGCCACCATGACCGTGAAGGAGCTGTTCGACTTCATCACCGATCAGACCATCAACGAAAACAACATGGAGGAGTGCCTGGAGCGCATAGCGGAGAGGATCAAGGACCGGGACTTTGACGCCATATCCGCGCAGGAGAAGATCGACGAGGCCGTGTGGCAGAACACCTACATTCCCAAGCGCTTGGACGAGGTGAGTTGCCTTACTTGGCTTTCCAGACGAAGGTTTCTTAAGTTCCCGGCTTCCCTTTTAAGGTTCGTCACTTTGAGCGGGATGTGGCCAAGGCCAAGGAGGGTGTCCAGCAAAATCTCATCTACGGCAAGATCACGGGCCTGAATTCGGAACTAGATGTGCAGCAGCAGCCTGATATTCTGAAATCCACGTCTCAAAACAACCCCGATGAAGCTCATACGGAAGGCAGCGATGAAGACGCGGACTCACAGGAAAATGAGGACGATGACGATGATGGCACTCGCTTTAAGAACTCCGCTCGACCGCGCGATGAGTCGCCGGAAAGTAAAAAAGCTCGTAAAAAAGCCGTAAAGGAGGCAAAGGCCGAGCAGCGCAAGGTCAAGGTAAAAAAGCACGTGAAGAAACGCAAGGAAAAATTGGGCAGCATGAAAAAGTGAAGGTAAAGTTCCTGCTCCTGCCTTTGATTCTAATTAGCATTATTTAGCTGAAACTAGAAGGTAAAATAATTGTTCTAAGCTAAATGTTAATATGATTTTTTTACGATTCTTTGTATATACTATTTACAAAATCAAAATGTACAAAAATCAGAGTTTTATTATTAGTTACCAAATATATTTCGTGGCTCAATACAAAGCCATCAAACTCAGCTGTTATTTTCTATTTACTGAGTAAAATCTCTTAAGGTCTAAGAGGGTCCAATTCATAAAACTTCTTATGTGTTTCAACAGTTAACCTGCTTTAATATCAGAAAAATAATATATATTTGCTTGAACAATTCGAATTTAAATCACTTCTACCAAGTAAACTAGTTAAAACTGTATAAAATGTGCGGTCTGCTGAGTTGTGTGTGCGGGCTTACATCTAACTTACAGCTAACTAAGTATATCCTTTCGGGGAAACGGTGCATATATATGTACATGGAGAATCCTTCTGTCTGTTTAAAATCGAACATCACAGCATTCACATTGGGCTAAAACTACGGAGTAAGATTCATCAGGAGGCTGCCGCTTCAAGTCCGACTCAGGTGTAGCAGCGCTTGCGCAGGCTTATGTACATCATAACCCGGAAGAAGAGCATCAGCATAGCCAAAATGCCGAACTGATGGAGTAGGGACACCTTTTCCACATCGAGGAACTTGAGCAGAACCCTCGGATCGCTAAAGTGGCAATAGATGTCATCGCAGTCCAGCTCCTCCCGCTGGAAACCGAACACGGCCAAGACCAGTGCCACCACCCCCACGCGGACATAGCTGAACTTCATCAGCAGCTGCATGCCGCCCGTGATTTGCGGCGCAAAATCGAAACCGTACACCGCCAGCCCCATGAGCGGGGCAATAATCATGGGACCCACCACGCTGCCGTTCTGCAGGGAGAATTGGATAACATTAAAGAAGAATTTCATGGGGAATACTTTCATAAACTCACCGTTATGCTGAAAGTGGCACCAATGGCCAGGCCCATGCCCTCGGCCACCAGGGAAATCATTAACCCAACAGCCACGAAGATGGCAAAGCGCCAGAATTGCTCTGGTAAACCGGACATCCAATAGGTGACCGCCATGAAGGTAATGTTGAGCAGCACTTGCAGAGGCAACCGCGAGACCGTCAAGGCCATATAATAGGGCGTCAGAGTGTACCAACGATTAAAGGTCTCCTTCTTAACCACCTTGACCTCAGCGGGATCTATGAGTAAAGAGTAAAGAGTAATGAGTTGCTAAAGGGCAAGAGAGGAAACAAGTAGTACTCACAGCTCAGGATGGGCACCATCACCTGGGTGTACACGATCATGAGAACGGCTCCGATGCAGAATTTAAGATGATCAAACATACGCGCTCCCTGATTCCCCAGCTGGAAGAAGATAAGGCCAAAGAACAAGCCGCAGAGCAGGTGATGGAACAATTGGATGGTTAGAGCCAGACGGGCACGCGTTATCCGCAGCAGCATCACTCGCATGAGGACCACAAACTGTCGCAGCCCGGTGATTTCGCGTGGATCCGTGTGCAGTCGCCTGGAAAGGGCCTTCACATGTTCCAACAGGGCACTGGTCCCGCCAATCAACGAACCATCCGTGGAGGCAGCACTGCCGGCAAAGAAGGTGGGCAAAAACGGACGCTTAGTCTGCTCCACGAACATCGTGGTGACCGCCTGCTGGGCCACCAGTGTACCATCCAATTGGTCTGACCCACTGGCCACGTAGATCAGCTTGCCGTTCTCGGTTAGCTCGCTGAGAGCCGGCACAAGGTGGCCATCGTCGGCATCCACCAGCTCAATAACTGTGAGAGAAGGATTTAATTTAATAAATATTTAACAATACTCATAATTTTTGGACTCACTGTAGTCCGAGGGACTGTAATGCCGCGGACAGTCGAGCTGAGCCAGGCGCAGGAAGGGAATGGTGGCCCGAGGGCTGCCCTGATAGACGCAATGGCCCTTAGCCAAGACGTAGATGCTGTCAAAATAATTGTATATCGTCGCCGAGGGCTGGTGGATGGTGCAAACGATGGTGCGTCCCTCTTGGGCCATGGCCTTCAGCAGGCGGATGCACTGGGCCGCCGTCACCTCATCCAGGCCGCTGGTTGGTTCATCCAAAAAGAAGATATTTGGATTGTCCACCAGTTCCAGGGCGATGGACAGACGCTTGCGCTCGCCGCCGCTAAGCTTTTCTGCTGTCACATTACGCCGGTGATTTAAATGTAAATTCTCCAGAATCTCCGTGAGGATCTCTGCTTTTTTGTGCCTATGCTTTAGTTTAAGGTCGCAGGCGAGATTCATGAGTTCCTCGACGGTAAGCAGGGTCTGATGTTGGTCGTCTTGAGTAATATAGCAGGCATTATCTCTGCGAATCTGTATACTACCAGTCACGCCGTCGCGCCTTGAAGAAGGAAAGGAAGAGGGGTTAGGAGAGGTTTTTAAAAAAAAAAGTTTAAAATAAATATATCCCACATACAACTGTTGCAAATTTGAACTTGTCAGGGGCTAGAAAAATATCCGATTATGATTACCAAATGCAATTAGTAGCATCAAGACTCTTCAACAAACGATTTATTAGCTTGAGCAGGTTTTTTAATTTCTATTTAAGTTTTTTTTACCTCCAAATATCTTTATTGAGGAACCTTTCGTTTTAAGCGCAAGTCAGTCTTTTATTTCCAAGGCGAAGGTTATTCTGAGAGTCTGTGCCAGTGTACATATTTCTCCGCCCCGACAAACCCTGCAGAACCCAAATGACATTTCGCATTTAAGTCTGGCTGGCTGCCTGCTGGCCGAATCGAGTCGGAAAGAACATGGCTTTAATCACCAGTTGGCTAAGCATAGAACCGGTTCACGGATTCGACGGTAACCAAATGATATACCAAGCATTTCAGCGGCGGCGCCTTGGCTTTGTTACACTTCAATCCCGATGACGTCCCGACAATAACGCCGTCGAATGCAGCCCGTCCAGTCTGGTTTTTTGTTTGTGGTTTTCAGCTTATTGTTCTCACCTGAAACCCGAAATCGCATTTAGCAAACTGCTTTTTCCGGCTCCCGAGGGTCCTATGATGGCCGAGAGTTGCCCGTTCCGGAAACTGCCGCTGACTCCGTTCAGAATCCGGCGCTCTCCGGTCACGCGCCCTGCAAAAACAATTGCGAAATAGGTATGATTATATTAGGAGAATTCTATATTTTATAATTTATTTATTTTTATTATAAATAAAACCAAAAAAAGAACAAATGCTTAGAAGTGTTATCTTTATTTGGTGACTAAATCTCAATTACAAACTACACAATTTCTATTAAATATTTACTCACTTGATACCCCCTATCTCAAAGGGTTTTCTCATTAAAATACAGAAGCGTAGAATATGCTAAGCATATGTAAACAAAAGCACAATAAAAAGTGTAAGTGAATCATAGAAAACAAACAAAAGCCGACTGGAAATAATTTATTCCGCCGATTACGTAGCAAAGTTAACATTTTCGGACTGGTTGGTCTAGTCTAATGAGCTGAGCGGCTAATAAAGCAGAAAATGAAACAATATAGTATATACATAAATAAGTAATGAAATAAATTAAATAAATCTAGTTTCATTCTTTTTTTTTTAACAACCCCAGATTTTAGAACGGGAAAACTTCATTCACTTTCATTGATTTTGGGGAAGCTTAAGCTTAAATTTGGTAGGTAAAGTGTGGGGTCTGGGCACGATCCACGTTGAATATTTCATGTCATGGTCTGGCAGCGGAAAGATTCCAAAGGTGACAATTGATGGGTCTGAAGCGATTGCATGACTGGGCAAAAGTAAAACCAGATTCCGCCCTGTGTCTGCCTGTCGAATTACCTGAGAAAACCGTACCGACCCGATATTCTAGCTTTACGCACATGTGTAATTTATGGCAATTACAATTCGGCACGGTTGTGGAAAAATTCATAATCAAAGAGAATGTATCATGACTACACATGAAAATTAATAAAAAATTACGAAGAATTTCCCCATTTTTGCAAATAATTGCGAACCTGACCTGCATTCACCGTCAGCTGTCAGTATCGATAAGCGGCTGATATGTGTCAATGCCGCTCTTATCAGTCCCCTACAACAGATGCATAATGCCGAAGGTCGATCTCATATAGATCAGCCAGTAATTAATTTCTGCTCAGAGCCTTTGTTTATTGATTAATTGAAATGGTTAGAGTTACAAGCTGAACCATCTTGTTTAATTATTAATTCTTTATTCGTTTCTATATATAATATATATTTTTGTATATTTAACATTTCGATTTTATTGCATTTATGTTTCTAACTGCAAGAATCAACGGAAGAGCGTTATCACCAGGTTGAATTCCATACATGATTGTTTTCAATGTCAGGGTCTGTCTGCGACTTCAAACTCAGATTAGTTTGAAAGCGATTAGCTAACAAATGAACCGGATTTACCGTTCAATTTAATTAATAACAGATTAAAAACTAACCAAATAAAATATTAATAATGTACAAGAGGTAATATAAAATAGTATATACATTTTAGCTCAATTGATATAGGGTCAAACATGTTTTTTATTAATTTAAAAGCCAACTTCGGAAGTTACAAAATCCCTGAATTGTAATTCCATATTCCTAATATTAAAATAATAATATATCAATTAATACGACTTCCTCAACAATCTAGCCTATATCTGACCCAGTTCTAACCGTACACCCGTAATATCGGCAATTAATATTCATTGCGCAACTGAATCACAGTTCGCGAACCAATTTCCGAAGGTCACTGACAACGGAGACCAGTCGGAGTCCGATGCAAATCCTATTACAAGCGTGTGTGTTCGCCACCGGTCCGCCCAGCCTACATATCAATTAGCCGCCGGCTCCAAAGTTTCCTCTCTGATCACCAGCACCACGTTCTGAGCACGCGCAGCTGCCAAAAACTAATTGTCAGCATAACAATCGAAACCAGCAGCAGCACGTTGGCCTGGCCTGGGTTATCGAACCTCCACCCCGTCACTCCAAAAAAGAACGGTGGACTTGTAGACAGCTGCTCCCACGAGTCTACGTGAGTCAGATAATGAGGCGTGACAGCATTATGGGGCGGGGGGCAAACTATCCAAAGATGGTGCGGGAAATGCCACTTGCCGGTGCGTGTTTTTGAGTTCTTTATGGGCTGAATTTTAATGTTCAATATACTAATTAATTAATATATTGAGAAACTGCTCTGCTTAAATTAAACGCTTTATAAGCTAAACTTAACAAGAAATTAGAAAGCTAACCAAAAGACTTACTTTATTTTTCAAGGGTTCCCTAAAAGAGCTAAGCTCTGTATTCTTTAGGTTCTAGCTTTATATTGAGTAAAAGGTGTAGCACTTACTATAATTACTTAATATAGCCCTCACGTAAAACATTTTACCTGAAACACCTTTTTCGCAGTAATTTGATCTTTAGTTAAAATTACAGATTTCTATTTAAGCTTAAGCCACAAACTACACCTTAAAAAAAAAAAAACAAAGAATTCTTAAATCAGCCGAACAAACTTGTAAATTTTAGCCACTTGTAAATCAAAGCCACAAATTGGTTATCAAGCAAACGGATGGGAGGATGACTAGTTCGCTAATTGTTGCAATTGACTCTTAACAATTAACACGATTTAATTAGCTTGTCAATAGCGCTTGGCAAAATGCTTAAACTACGATTTAAAATTAAAATGCAACCCGCAAGCAGAATAATAGAAATGGGATTTAACCTAATGTCCAGGTTCTGAGATCTTTAACCCGCGATCAGTCGCGACTCACTCGTCACCAAACTGAATTATTCAAGTCATCACCACCTAATCGGTCTCGGAAGATTGATCAAAGGGCTATTACTTGCCAGCCTCAACGGTTCCAAGTGCTGTAAACTATAAAGAAAATATAATTTCGTTTAATTAGCAACCGAGCGGATAGCCTGGTTAAACCCGGACATTGACTGCCGACTCAGTAATCCTAAAATACGCCCCCGGGGAACTTGGAATGGAAAAGCGGGAGAGCGGGCGCGCTGTCGCGGAACAGAGAAAAATAAAAACGTGTCCAGGCCGCGGCGACTTTTCGGAGGGGAAAATTATTCAATCAATGTTGGGCAATTTTCGCTTTTCTCTGTGCGCCAACATAATATTGCTGTTTTGCGGCTGCAATTGTTGCTATAGCCGCTGTAGCTAGTGCCGATCATGATGATGGCATGGTGATGATGAGGTTGCTGCTGATGTTTTTGTCGCTGCCTTTATTCAGCCAACAACTACTGTAGTTTCCATTGATGCGGGCCATTGAGGAAGTCGCAATGTGTATATGTGTGTTTGCAGCGAGATACCCGTGTGTACTGTGTGTGTGTGTACTCAAAATATTAAGCTCACATACTACTGATTTCTATGTACTTATTAATTTGTACAGTGCGTTTCAAAAGTGGTGATTTCCAAGTCAATATTGACGTGACATGATTATGGCGAGTACGTCAACCTCAACTTTAGAGTTTCCATGAATTCCCAGATGGTATCTAATGGATAGTTTGTACTATTCAATTCAGATAAGTTGGCTGCTGCCTTATTTTCATGGAAAGCATCGTTTTTTATGCATTATTCTCATGTTTATCGCTCACTAGATTATTCCACATGACGACCGACCACATTTGGCGACATCTCGCGCATAGTTGCACGTTGCACATGGCGTATGAGCAACAATTAATCATCAGATGTACTTGAGACTGTCTCTGACTCTGCAATCAGGAAGCTCAAACTTCACAGAAACTAAATTATTGGTAGTGAGTGGCTTCGCAGGCATTTCCCCTTCTGTAGATACCTGCCAAATACAGGCAATTAAAAACCTAATGGATGGAGTAACGCGTCCCACGGCAGCTACTCTCGGTGACTGATGGCTTAGATGCGATTAATTGAAAAGGCACGACTGCGTTTCCAAGGGCATATCCGGACACATAGATTGTTTATATCGGAGATAACTTCCTACAATAATACGTTTCTGTCTAGTAAAAAATTAATAAATATATTTAGAGGTGTGTTGACGCGCTTAAAAGTCAACTATAAAGAAGAGTCTCAGGAAGAAGATGCTGATTAAATGGATTAGTAAAACCAGAAAGCCTTAAATGAAAATAAAATAAAATACAGAAAACCTACTTGATTTATTGATAATTACAATTGATTTAGGAAAGTCCCCGAACGCTACAAATCAATCATACATTATTTGATTTATTTGCTACAACCTTTTGTTAATAATATAACATACAAGTACATTTTATCATGTAACTAAATTATATTTCACGTTAAACAGAGCTCTAAGTTCCATTTAATTCCAGTTCTAACTTTTAAAGGCCTTAGTTGTTAGTTCAGTCAATAGCCTCAAATGCTTTCCACCACAACGAACTTGAAGCCCTGCCACTTACATTACATTATCCAATATAATTTCAATTGTCATTTGCAATTCTGTTTGATTCTGTGTCAATGGCATGCACGGCCAGAGACTTCCAGCTGGGCTGCCCATCTCCGGTCGAATTTGAGCTTGAACTTTTGCCAAAAACAAGGTCCGAAACAGGAAAAAAAAACCCCGTTTGCCACCCTAAGAGCGTAAATATTTTCCAGTCAAGTGTGTCAAAAATAATTTCGTTTAAAACCTTAACAAATAATGTAACAAGTTAAGCAATTGACATTAGAAATAAAGCTGAAAAGGGGGCCAAAAAGAGCGCAAAAAACTTGACCCTATAATTATGGAGTAGTTAGCGCTTGGCCAGCCAGCTACTTGGCCATTACACGATGTTCAAAAATATTGCACAGAGCCACATAACGCCGAATACCTTGCCAAAGTCAACTATGATATATTCGAGTGCAAACAAAAACCTGTGCAACTCAAAGATATTTTACACACAACTTTTATGGCGGCTTCTTTGCAGATGTTTTGCCATAGAGCCATGAAGGATTTTAGAGTTTATCACATATTACAGATTTGTTATATTTTTAAATGTGTATTAACACATTTAACTTAGCTTGCCTGAGAGACCATAACTAATAAGTGAATAAAAAATATTTAAAAATAAAAAAGGGAACGCTAAATTACAACATTAACCATCAAACTGGTAAAAATACAAGTTTTTATTATTTAATAAAAAGCCAACTCTTTAAATCGTGTAATTTTTCATTTTTAAGCTCCTAAAAAAACTGAAATATTTCACGAAACCTTAAAACTTATTATATTTCACTAATAACTTTTAGGTAGGAATCATATATTCATGAAATAAAATATTATGAGTATTATCTAAATAGCAACTAACAAGAAACGAAGCTAACTTTGGTAAGCCGAAGTTTTTATACCCTTGGAATTTGGTAATTTTTTATAACTTTGCTTTATAACTCTAAAAATCTGCATAATTAATTAAATTTTTGTTGATTAAATGTTTAATACATTTTCGAAAATTTTAACCTTACAGAATGTTAATGCTGATCAATAATAAATATGGTTTATGGGGTCGGAAATGACTCCTTTACTACTTTGCAAGCTTCTGACTAAAATTCTAATACCCTTAATTACTAATTTTTTGTATTTTTAAGAATTTTTCAACTTACAGAAATTCTTCCGCTCCTTGACCGTATAGAAGACATCCTGGAACTCGACATCTTTCGACTGCTTGGCGAGCAGATTTTTCGACTGCTCCATGGTGACTCTTGA
This sequence comes from Drosophila tsacasi, assembly GCA_018904565.1. Lineage (NCBI taxonomy): Eukaryota > Metazoa > Arthropoda > Insecta > Diptera > Drosophilidae > Drosophila > Drosophila tsacasi. The sequence continues at coordinate 36,159 of JAEIHY010012387.1, forward strand.
TGGTTCTGCTGATCGTTATTTAATGCCGCTTTTTAAAAACTCATATATTATTATATATGGGCGTCGCGGGTGGCACAGGCGGGGCCCTGATGGATTCAGATACTTGTGCCCGTTCGCATCTAGATACGTGCGGCGGTTGCCGAATGTGTCATTACCTACCGCACCAAAGTCGGAATTGGAATGGGAATGGGTGCTGCTGGGTGCTGGATTTCTTGCTGGCGCGGTTAATTTCTCTCCGTATGTTTCGTGTACTTTTATTTATTGTTTTTTGCACTTCTGTCAGTAGTGCGATTATTGTGCCTGTGTGTTCTGTGTGTGATTTCTGGCTTTTGTTTTTGTTCCTCTTTATGCACGCTTGGTCGTGTGATTGCAGATTTATTGCCAGTTTTGTTTTGATCGCTGCTGGGCGCTTCTTCGCCAGAGATTACGCGCTGCAAATAAAAATTAATCATTATAGATTTCGACATGTGTAGCAGAGGAGGGGGCAGCGTGACGAATATAAAACCACCAAAAAGTACACACGATTTATCAAAAATTTGTGCCCGACCTTGAATTCCACACCTCAATGGGAGGCGGCGACCTGATAAAGGTTTGGCCTCTGTGTTTGCACAATTGTTCTTGTTAAATTATTTGAACCGTGGAAAATATCACCAAAAAAATTAGTCATCAAATCGGTTTAACATGAGCAGTTTGCTTTCACAAACTGAATTTTAAACAATTAGTATGGTATAATCAAGTAAATATGATATATTTATGCCATTTATCTAATGCATAATTAATAAGCCTGCAGTTTTGTAATTAATTTATAATTTTATAATTAAAATATATATTTTATTATAATCACCAATAGAGTTTTTATCGTTGACAGACTGACACACACATCACGATCTTTGAGTACTGGTCCCTATCAGGCAGGTGAGGGGCTTAATTAAAACAATTAAGAGCTTATTTACTTAGTATCTACATTATCCCAATCAGAGATTTTCAACATTTTCCACTTACACAAGTGATTTATTGAGTTCTATCAACTCAACACTAACTAATCCATCTTACTCAGATGCTAATAAATATTTATAAAAAATTGTCAACAAGCTAATGGCCTGATCCTGATTGCCATGTAAACAGGCTTTAAAAGCTTTAGAATTCTTGGGGTTTTCAAAACCGAATTTGCGTCTTATTTACCTTTATAATGTTCTTGGCGCCAGACCCCATCATCTGGCGCCAGCAAATCAGAAACCCGTTCTGGTTTCTGGAGAAGAAGCCATTTAAGTCCGAAGCCTTCTCCTAAAACCGGGAATAAAACTGCATCCTTGAGCTTGAGTCACTTTTTTGCAACAAGGAAATAAACATTGTGCCAATAATAGTTTGGCTAATTGAAAGCTCAAATATATAGTGGCTCTTGCTCAGCTCGGCAGCTTATGCTAATTACGCGTCGGCTGTCAGATTTATTTTCTATTCTTGTGTATTGTATTCCGTGACGTCAGGTGGCAACCGAGGCACTTCGATTTGGCAAGACTCTTGACCCCCGACAACTCGCTTAGCATACCGAAGAATTAAATAATCCAAAGAGTTGTTGGAGAAGAAGAAATAAAAACCAAACTAACCAATCCAGTAAATCGATATCATTCTTCAACTTTTGACGGATAACTAATTATTATAATTTGCTAAAATACTTATTACAAAAATCAAAACAAGCTATCTAACCACAAAAATACCCGAATATAATAAACAATTAGTAATTAAAAGTTCAAACGAAATAAACTAAATTTGCATAAATTATAGAAATTATTTTATCTAGATAATTTTGTTGGCTTTTTGGAGAATTATTCATATAAAAAATTATCATATAAAAAATATACAAAGGTGTATTTATTAGTAAAAATTTGAATAAATTCGCATATCAACTGAATTTGAATCCCAATAACTCTGTCAACTGAGGGCAATGCATTATAATTCACTTTCCCATTATTTTTATATTCAAATCACATCACTTTTCGGTGCCTTTTATAGGGAAAAATGCTTTTCAAGGAACAAAGGAATACATTCAATGTGAACACAAGTTGTTAATACCTTGTTTTCATTTAATTACTCCCTTAAGTCGTAGGTCAATAGAAGAAATAATGAATAATGGAATACTTAAGGTAACTGTTCTTATGTATATACTTGTAATTTTAGCTTCATTAAGCAATTAGTAACAAAAGTGGTTCTTGTAAATGCCAATATAATGATTCATTACGAAATGCATGTTTAATAGCGATAATTACAGAGGACACGCTCTTTTAATTGATAATAAGTGCACGAGTGCTTAAACTTGAATTATCTTGTGAATTTTATATTTATATATTATATTTATTTATTTATCAGAACAGCTTGAACTTAAATCGAAGGGAAACTTGAAAAAATTCACACAGTCCTTTTGTTACACACTATACTATAAATACCCATACAATTTTAATTATTTTCTAGCAAATAACACTTTGTATGAAACCATAATCCACTTTAGAATGTTCACTTTCCCTAGTCAATGCAATGCAAGTTCTTCACAAGCTTTTTAGATAAGGTACTCAAGGCGGAATTCTTGCTAGCGATAATCCACAAATAACAACACCCACTGAACACACACAATATCCTCTATGTACACACACGCCTTTTGTTGCACATTAGATAGATTATGGGACTTTGTGATTTCTACGGCAAGCACTTGTACTTCTTGTGGCATTGTTGCACATCCCACAGGCATAATACAAAGGGCGACACTCCTTTGTGGCCAAACAAAACAAAGCGGAGCACACGGAAACCTCAAAAAGTTTCCTACAAGTTTGCATTCCAGATTTGTTTGATAGCATTGATTATTCCTAGTGCACTTCTCTTACATTGGTTTTCTTCGGACTATGTTTTCAATTATTATTTCCCGGCAACGAGTTGGCCGAGGAGGATAAGGCAACGCGAACTTTACTTTATAAAGAAGTGCTGGCGAAAAACGCGTCCACACTTGGCGGCGGCGTGAAATCAACTGACCGCACGGGTCCGCAGTTAAAGTCACAGCTCAACGGGTTCGGATTCGGGCTTCAGTTCGGTTCCCCAAATCGAAATCGGCTTGGTTCAGTGCGGAGCTCGTTAAGGATCTCGAAACTGAATTTTTAGTAGACCAGTCTATTAAAAAATATTTGTGGTCGTACTTTGTAAGCTTAGTGGAAATAGATTTTGATTTTTAGATGTTTGATTTATTACGTTACATCACTTTTACTATTAAAACAAAATATAGAAACTAATTTATATCTGTTATAAACAGTTCAGTAGTTTAAAAATTGGTTTATATGAAATTTGTAATGCTAAGTAATTTTAGAAATTATTTTAGGGATCCTCAAAATATCTAAAAGGGAAAAACAAACATAAAGAAATTCTAGAATAATAGTCTAGAATATACCAAATGGTTATATCTCAAATTATATATATAAAAATACGTTGAAAATTGAAAAAATTGTTATTTTTTTTTCTCAAAATGTTCTTATTGTTTTTGTTTGCTTATAAATATCTGCTATAAAGCTAGTGATTTAATTTTACAGATATAACTCAATCATTACAAATATATCCCAAACACGTCTGCCTTTCAAATTGCTTTTAAAATCGCGCCCTTTACATTTATCGATAAATCAAAGCTTTCAAGAAATCACAAATTTAAAATAAAACATACCAAGGCTTTAAAAAATACCACAAAGTAAAACAAAATAACATACCGTTACCTGTGGAATTTTGCAACACTGGCTGAAAAATTCAAAAGTTGTAGTTATACAATTTAAACCAAGTTTTAAGGGGGAGCTCACGTTTTAAACTGATGTGTGTGGCCCCATTTCTTGATTTTGATTAAGTTCTTCGGTCGTGCGTTGAAAGCATCAAATAACTTTATTGGCAATTCGCTTTGGCGAATCAGTTTCTTGTCACTTCACCAGGTGAGAGGACAGCCTTGCGTGGATGGAACCCAAGATGGTGCCAAGTCCATCGTTAATGTGTTTTCATGTGTATGTACAAAATAATCACTAAAATACAATTCTCGTGCGGCCCGAGACGTCTTGACTAGGAGGTGAGGAGGAGCTTTGTTTTGTGGAAGGAACCTTCTACTCTAGCGCATTGGATGCTACTATGATATCTGGCAGCATTGCGCCCTTCTAGCCATGTTCTGGCTCTCCCAATGTGTCTGCAAATATATAGATGAGAGATGGTGAGTGATGCGACAGGACTGCAGGTGAGAAATCGTATAATAAAGAGAGTCTGGGCTGAGAGGAACCGGTTTGTGTTTATTGCCATTGGTTTAACAAGTGAAGGATGCAAAGTTTTAGCCCTGTGGCCATTGGAGCCGGCCGTGGCCTCTACAGGTGATTGTTTTTCTGTTGCTGTGCGAAATAAAAAATAAGAAACGAAGATTCGAATCAAAATGCGTCGAAATCAAAAAGTAATCGGTTAGAAACAATGAACAAGTCGAATGGTTTTAGTAATGCTTCGTCCCGCAACGTACAAATCTGAAATATATAGTTTTTTGAGGTGGAATTTGATCGAATTTAGATGGTAGCTCCCAGCAGTTTTGTTTGTTTTCGTTTTATTTTGGTTGGATTATATAACTTTATTAATTTTCAATTAAAATACGAACAATTCCCAAATAAGTGAACCGAAATAATTAAGCAGCGAACAGCGAAATATCAAATTGAGTACCGTTCTACACTCGCGCTGGCGAATTTCCCTCGCAAATTGCTTTAGTTTGGTTGTTTTGGCATTTAATTAAGTATATAGCTACGTGTGTGTATAATTGATTGCTTTTCGAATTGATTTTCAGTGATACGTTCCATAATTGGGCTACGAGAGAGCTTAATAACTTGCATTATTCCCAGTGACCAGTGCCTCTCTTCGCTTACTGCGCTTTGAATTTAGTTTTCATTGAATATGCACGCTTTAATTATGTTCGGCTGCTCCATTTTTCGTGATCGTTGGAATGCAACGGGTGCGGGGTCGGGGTCGGGTTCGGGGGCTTTCGTACGTTCTAAGAGTGCTATGGAAATTAGTTTACCCATTTACTGATTATGTCCTGCAATCGAGAAGAGCAGAGAGAGCGTAATGAAGTTCTTTAGCGTTGCCATTGTCAGGTTAATTCCAAAACTCAGCGCGATCCGAACTCACCTTGACGTCGTCCATCTCATCGTCCGACGACGAGTGCGAAAGTCCATTGTATGTCTTGAACGTCACATTCTTCATGAACGACTTGAGCATGCTGGCGCTCAGCTGGCCGAACTTGTACGGCACCACGGGATCGTAGTCGCCGTGCGCCTGGAATATCGGCACATCCTCGCTGGTCACCTTGGCAGCGGGGAACTGCTTGTGCAGCGGCAGCCAGCAGGATAAGGCCACCACGCCGGCCAGCGGCTGGCCGTACGTCAGCGCCGAGTATAGCGCCAGAGCTCCGCCCTGCGAGAATCCGCCCAAGACAATCCTGTTCGCTGGTATACCAGCCGCAACCTCTTTCTGTATCAATCCATGCACATTGTCGCGTGCAGACTGAATCCCAGGCTCATCCTCCGGTCCACCGATGTCGAGGGTCTTCAGGTCGAACCACGAAGGCATCCGGAAGCCGGCGTTCAGCGAAACGGGCTGTGTGGGCGCCGTGGGGCAGATGACCTTCATAAAGGGTGGCCGGATGGCAGCCAGAGCGCTGCTCCAGCCGTGACTGCAAGGGAAAATAACCAGAAATTTAAATATAGTCTAAGCAATACACTGCGGCGGTCATCGAAATAGCTCTATCTTTAAATAGCTCTGATTTCTGAGAACTAATTTAAGAATTTAAATATGTAAATTAAGCTTGATAATTAATTATCACTGTATAAGAATTGTAAAATACTTATTGGTGATGATTAAATATTTTCTGAAAAAGCTATTATGCTGCCCGCAGCTGTAGCTGTTCTGACCCCACTTACCCCGTATCACCCAGGCCATGCATGAAAATCAGCTGGAATGGAAAATTTGGATCATTTAAAAACCAAATCCTTAACAGGGAAGCCCCTCTCCGGCGGAATACTCACCGTGGCGGTTTGCTTGACCGTGGCCTCGATAATGACCGGCGCAGACATGTCTACGGTTTAGCCTCTACTGCGGGCGGTGTAGGTAGAATTCAGGTATCCAGGTGCACTCTTCGGCGACTCGGCGCTGCTTCCGTCGCTTTCTGCTGTGTCAGCGGATTTCTGCAAGGAGAGGGCGAGGGGAAAGCACACACAGTTTAGTTCGCGCGCTATAGTCGCGACGCGTATTAGTTATGTCACGTTGTAAACGCAAAGCAAAATTAGTAATATTGATTTTACGATAGCAAAGTGACAGAGCGCAGCCGGCTGAGGAAAGGCGCCGCAAGGTGAGCACGGACAGGTGGCTGACAACCGAGTGCCGGGCGCCGGAGCGGACACAGTTCCCACCCACACCTACCAGGTAATCCCGGATGTTTCGTGTTAATTTGTTTAATTTTAGTGAAAAGCTGAGTGCGAACAGTAGAATCAGTAGAGGTGTCAAAACATTGATATGCCTATCGATAAGGTATCTGGCCGGACTATCGATTGCTCTTAGACAACCGCGATAGTGTCCTTCACAATTGAACTTTAAATAAAAATTAAAATCGCAATTTTATGTTTTTTCAATTTAATGTCTAGTCTTAGCAGGCACTAAATATTCCTACAGGGAAATGAGCGAGGGGAAGGGGTTCTGCTTGGACACGACCAGCTTGTTGTGGGCGTGGGAAATGTAGCCCTTGATCTTGCCGTCGTAGATGAGATTGGCGATGATGCAGTGTGCCTCGTTTAGGGTTACATCCGACACACCGACGAACTGCAGGGCCGCGAAGAAGTCATCCATGTCCAGCTGATGGGTCTGCCGAATGATGAACACCTTCTTGAACAAATTCCGGTACACCATGAACTTGAGCTTCTCCACCAGCAGATATATACCGCTGCGGATCAGGACCAGCTCGTGGGCGCGTACTATCTCGTCAAATCGCTTTACATTGCCGGCCTTCAAGGCCAGGCCCAGATCATGGAACAGCAGAAGATCATATCGCTGTAGGAGGGACTTGGCTGGCAGGTAGCCGAGCAGCATCTTCACCGGCACCAAGTAGATGAGTATTAGCCGCTTGTTGCTGGCAAAGCGGTCCGGGCAGTGGGTAAATGCGAACGAAAGATCCTCCACGGCTCCCTGGTAGTTGGAGTCGAACATGGCTCGGCGGCCCACAAAGTATTTGTAGGTGATCTGCTCCGGCAGTGGAAACGAGTCCTTGAAGACGCAGTTGTCAATGGCCCGAATGAGCGGCTTGCACAGGTGCAGCTTGTTGATGCGAAAGTAGACCTTGAATAGCTGATTCACCAGGTTCATCATGCCCAGGCGCTTCGTGTCCTCCTCGGAGGCGCGTCCGTCGGCGGCGCACACTCGAAAGCAGGCCATCATGCAGTCGGCGGCCTTTTCCAGCACATGACCAGGGGTGAATCCACGGCAACGCTTCTCGCAGGCCTGTGCCAGGTATCTTAGATCCAGACATACACGGTACATCAGGGGCAGGCACCAGTTTTCATCCTTCAGCTGCTGCAGAAGACGCACCACTGCCCCGCAGGCAGCCGCCTGCTGTGTGTAAGCCTCCATGTAGTTAGGCGGCTCCTGGGCCAGATGGTAGAGCACCTTCAGGTGAGCGGACACCACTTCATCTATTGGCGGCTTCATGAACCGCTCCACCAATTTTTCCGGCTGGGCGATGTACAAGTTGTGATTCTGCACGTGCACATCGCGTAGAGATATGTGGGTGCCCAGCGCCTCGCCATCGTAGTCATCGGTGGCGCTTAGCACGCTGGATAAATAATTATTGACGGTCCCAAACATTTTAAAGCCGGAAAATAAAGGTTGTTGATAAATATTATATCAAAATGTCAATGTATCGATATTTTTTCCAAAGATTTATATCGTGATTTTTTTCCCCAAATATCGAAATTGAGAATTTTGCACTGGATCTAGCTTTTTTACTAAAAAATACTAAAAACGAAAATAATGAATATTTTTAAAAATACTAAAAAACCGTTGCACTGGTTTGCGCTTTTAAATATTTTGGAAAGCAACCTTTAACCGGAAAAAGACAATGTTTTGCATTGTAAAATTTCTTTAATTAATTTTTAATGTAATATTCTATATAATTGGCTTTGTAAAAATCCGAAATAATTTTCAACATCTTACTAAATTTTATATAATGGGAAAAATAATGGAATTTTAAATTAGGATATCAACATGCCTGAGAGACACCACTCTTAAGTCTCACGAAAAATTAAATAAATATGAATATTTTATTGATTGCCAACTGACTATTCTATAAATTTTAGTTGGTCGCAAATCGATTATGTTCCGCGAAGGTCTGCTTGCCCACAAGTTTCTAAATTTAAACAATTTACGTATGTATATATAGTAAGCATCCGAAGCTGTCACAAACATTTGTATTCGTAGCCAAATTAAGGGGCCCCTGTGTTTTAGTTCACTTGCTAAATTATAAAATTAAGCCTAACAAGACACACGGGTCCGTTGTTTATACCACTAAGGCATTTAACGACGAGGGAAAAAGCCCAGAAATGTCGACGCCAAATTTTCTACTAAGCAATGGGAAAAATGTGCCTATGGTGGGTCTTGGGACCTGGCGGGTGAGTTTGGCTGAAAACGGTAAAAATACTATTAAATAATGGTTCGAAGAAGTGCACTTGAAGTGTTTATTTCACGGTCAATGCTAAAGCTTTGTGAGCTTTGGCTTCACTTTAACTTTTTACAAGTTCTTAACCCTAATCATTGATTTTAGAGTCCTCCGGAGGTCATCACACAAGCCGTCAAGGATGCCATCGACATTGGCTATAGGCACTTTGATTGCGCCCACATATATGGCAACGAGGCCCAGGTGGGCGCTGCCCTCCGGGATAAAATGCAAGAGGGTATTGTCACGCGGTAAATTATGCAAAATTCCAAAGATCCTGCTTTTAACCACCTCTAAACTCCTCCAGTGAAAGCCTCTTTATCACGAGCAAACTATGGAACACCTATCACAAGCCGGAGCTAGTGCGGGGCGCCTGCGAGACAAGTCTGAGGAATCTGGGAGTCAATTATTTGGATCTCTACCTCATGCACTGGCCCATGGCGTACAAGTCGGGCGATAACCTATATCCCACCTGTCCGGACACGAACAAGGCAGTGTTTGAGGACATAGACTACGTGGAAACGTGGCAGGCCATGGAGGAACTGGTGGACGAGGGACTGGTTCAAGCCATTGGGGTGTCCAACTTCAACGAGCAACAGATCAATCGGCTGCTGGGCGTGGCCAAGCTAAAGCCAGTGGTGCTCCAGATCGAGTGCCACCCGTACCTGCGCCAGAAGTCACTAATTACACTCTGCTACGACAACGCCATAGCTGTGACCGCCTACAGCTCTCTGGGATCGGGTCATACGCCGTACGAGAAGCCCGGGGCATATCCGCTGCTGCAGCACCCGACAATATTGGCCATAGCGGAGAAGTACGGCCGGACGGCGGCCCAGGTACTGCTCCGATATCAGACCCAGTCAGGCATCATCGTTATACCGCGTTCCGTGAGCAAGCATCACATGATCGACAACTTCAAGAGGATCTGGGACTTTGAGTTGACCATAGATGATACCAAGGCTATTGATGATTTGGACTGCAACGGTCGTTTTATGACCATGAAGGCGTAGGTTTTACTTTTATTTCAAATACGATAATATTAATTGTTTATTTTTAAAGGGCTTACGGTCATCCGCATCATCCGTTCGAGCCTGGCCAGTAGAAATAGATTCGTTTCGCTTGAATGGCAATGGATTAGAGGAAATGTAAAGTCCCCCAGGATTAATACAGCTTCTGGCCATTCAAGAAATTAGCACGTATTTTGCTTAAGCTTTGTCTTGTTTTAAAGATGCTTTAATAAATCCATGTATTTTGCTATGCAAATTGGGCGAACCATTATGATTTTGGAAAGGTGTTCTTTGCATTAGCTTTCATTTATAAAATGTTGCTCTTCCTTTTAATTTACACATTTATCATGCTATTTTTTGTGTAGAGCTATTGCAGAAACCAAGTTAGCTTAGTAGTAGTTAGTATATATTCAAATTAATTGGGAATTGTAAAAACTTAAGCTCGCTGTGGAAAAATCATCTTATACGACCAACTCGATTATAAATTGTAATGTATGTGGTAAATTTAATGCAAGACTTTAGACTAATGTAATTGCTAAAAAATAAATATAAATATTTGCCACAAAATACCTATAATTGGCCTGGGAACTTGGAATGTAAGTATAATTCCAGAATATTTAATTGTCCGTTATGGTGCTTATTATTTTCAAATCAGAAAACTGAACAACTAACAAATATTTAATTTATTATTTATAATTTTAAGAAAATAGAAATAAATATTTTATAAATAAATATTTTACTCTTAGTAATATCTGTTAATTATAAGTTGCTAGGATTGGTAGTAAGAGGACTGATAAGTGACGCCCATATGTCTGATAGGGGCGACTTGTTAGGAAATATTGCGAAATTAGGTTTTTACGATGGCGTACTTTTAAAATAGAGTATGTTCCAGAAGCCCTTAATCTTTTATTGAGTACTACTCAGTTTTTGTATTACAAAACCAATAAATCTTAATAAAAGAAAGAATTTGAATAAAGTATCATTCCCCAATCTTTGCAATTTCATAAACTAATATTTACCTACATATGTATTTGGTTTTTTCTAGAGCCCCAAAGGTCAGTTTACCAAAGCTGTGAAAGTCGCCATCGATGCTGGATACAGGCACATGACTGTGCCCATGTCTACCAAAATGAAGATGAGGTCGGAGAGGGCTTTGTGTCCAATATCAGTAGTTAGTATATATTCATATTAATTGGGAATTGTAAAAACTTTAGCTCGCTTTGGAAAAATCAACTTATACGACCACCTCGATTATAAATTACGGAAAAATGAAGCGACTTATGTGGTAAATTGAATGCAAGGCTTTAGACTAATGTAATTATTAAAAAACAATTTCTTAGCTATTGCAAAAAGGATATTCCTAAAGTTACGAACATTTTCTTTAATAATTGCCACAAAATACCTATAATTGGCCTGGGTACTTGGAATGTAAGTATAGTTGCAGAATATTCAATTGTTTGTTTTGGGGCTTAGTATTTTCAAATCAGAAAACTGACAAACTAAACAATATTTAATTAAATGCAAGAGAATATAAATAAATATTTTAAAGGGGTTGAAATTCAAAACTAACGGTTGCGATCGCTCAGCTGTTTCTTAATAATGCCACTGCAACCCTGTACAAAAAGCTTTTTTCTGAGTTGTTCGTGAAGCTTTTGGCTTATAAAACCGGCCACCAGCTGGCTGACATTATTCAGTTCTGTTATTGAGCAGTGCTGGCGTTGTTTTATATATATTTATAATCCTTACCGAGTTTATAAAGGAACAGCAAACAAAATGGCACCCAAAGTAACCAACGTTAAGCTCAACAACGGCAAGGAGATCCCTATTCTTGGTCTGGGAACCTGGGGCGTAAGTAGAACATGCCATAAATTTTATAAAATCAATTAAATCGGACTTGTTTGCCATAATCGCTGTATGCAGTAGTTTTCCGCTGCCCACGACTTCCCGTTTTTTTCGCTCAGTTCTCTTTGGCACTAATGATAGACAGAAAATAAAATAAAATAAAAATAGGAGAAATATAATAGAACCACGCGTTCTACTGCTGATAGTTTGCCGGTCGTGTTTGTTAGTATTTTTGAGTGTCGAATCTAGCAGCGATACTACGAAATTAACTTCTGCTCCATAATTGTTAGTTTCCATTGATTTTGAAGATCTTTCTCGAACTTTTTGCCAAGCCAAGGTGACCCTTTTCATTCCCTTCTTAGCCTATTTCGCAAATATGTGCCACATCGCAGCCTTATATACATACATTCATACCGCTCCCAAAAGTTGATAAACATTATTATCTGAAGTGCAGAGGATTTATTAAACAAGATTGTTACAGTTTGTAAGAGGAAGTCTTATTAAAGAGGGTGGGGTTGTTAAATTCCAAACGCGCCCCTTAAATCAAGAGCAACAATTTTCAATATATTACACTCTATAAAAAAATACAAATTCCTAAGCAGAAAGCTTGTGTTTAAATTGAACGTGGAAAAACTTATAGCTGATAAGCTGAGCTTAATTAGCAAGGGTATTATAAGGGTATTTCTGTACTAGGCCTTATCAGTTGCAATCGTACAATGCCCAATATTATTCAGCACAATTAATGAATAATTACGGTCATAAATTAGAAGGTTAAAGTTTATACAAATTATGTCAAAATCAAATGAAAGTTTATGGCCCAACATTCCTGTCAAGCAAAGCTTCCGTTTCCCTTCTGATATTATTAGTAGCTTTGCCTAAAACATACATTTTCTAGAAATACTCTTAGTAATATCTGTTAATTATAAGTTGCTAGGATTGGAGGTAGTAAGATGACTGATAAGTGACGCCGAAATGTCAGATAGGGGCGACTTGTTAGGAAATATTGTGAAATTGGGTTTCTATGATGACGTACTTTTAAAATGGAACCTGTTCCAGAAGTTCTTAATTTTTTATTGAGTACTACTCAGTTTTTGTATTACAAAATCAATAAATCTTAATAAAAAAAAAATTTTTTAATGATACCTATTCCCTAATCTTTTCAATTTCATAAACTGATAGTTACCTATGAATTTGGTTTTTTCCAGAGCCCCAAAGGTGAGGTTATCGAGGCTGTGAAAGTCGCCATCGATGCTGGATACAGGCACATTGACTGTGCCCATGTCTACCAAAATGAAGATGAGGTCGGAGAGGGCGTTGAGGCCAAGATCAAGGAGGGCGTTGTCAAGCGGTTGGTCCTAAGCTCAGTTTTGTATTCGTATTTCGGTATTAAACCTCTTCCATTTGCAGCGAGGATCTGTTCATCACCAGCAAGCTGTGGAACACATACCACAGCCCGAGTCTGGTCAGGGGTGCTGTGGAGAAAACCCTGAGCGCTCTGAAGCTCAAGTACCTGGATCTTTACCTGATCCACTGGCCCATGGGCTTCAAGGAAGGTGGTGAGCTGTTCCCCGTCGGTACGGACGGCAAGATGCAGTTTTCGGACGTTGACTACGTTGACACCTGGAAGGCCATGGAGAAGCTGGTGGAAGAGGGTCTGGTCAAGTCCATTGGAGTGTCTAACTTTAATAAGAACCAGATCGAGCGCATTTTGGCGGTAGCCAAGATCGTGCCAGCAACCAACCAGGTTGAGTGCCACCCGTATCTGACGCAGAAGAAACTGATGGACTACTGCAGGTCGAAGGGTATCACGATCACTGCCTACAGCCCGCTGGGCTCGCCCAACCGCCCCTGGGCCAAGGCCGGTGATCCGGTCATCCTGGAGGAACCTAAGGTTTGTTTGATATCAAGACTGAATGATAACCATAAATTAAAATACTATTTTAAATCATAGATGAAGGAACTTGCCGCCAAGAAGAACAAGACCGTAGGACAGATTCTGATCCGCTACCAGATCCAGCGCGGCAATATCGTGATTCCCAAGTCGGTGACCAAGGAACGCATTGAGTCGAACTTCGAGGTCTTTGACTTTGAGCTGACACCAGAGGATATTGCGACCATTGAGAGCTTTGAATGCAACGGTCGTCTGGTTCCCCTGACTGAGTAAGTTTCAGATTCAGATTATTCATAAATTTATATTAGGAAAAGTTATATTTCTCAACATTTCTTTCGAAAAACCAATATATTTTCTATGCCATTTAAGTAACTTGTCAGTTTCGTTTGCCCTTTTATTTATATTTATTTAGCGTGGCTGACCATAAGCACTACCCATTTCTCGAAGAGTATTAAACCGCAAGAAATCGATATCTTTCATGCAAATATTTCCGAAGAATTCTTATAAACGAGAAAACCAAAGAAATCCGAAACCATTGAAAGGCAAGCAATTATCAGCAAATGAAGCCGATCTTTGTAAACAAGTACATGGTGTTATTTGTGTTTCCTTTCCTGCTTGTATATTTTATTATTAACTTGAAAAAAAACGAGTTGCTACTAAATCCAACTAGATAACATTGCTTCCCAGTTGAGTTAGTTTGTGCTAATAGAATTGCTTGTGTTTTTATCATGTAAGAATATAATACTAATAATTTTATTTATATATTTACAGCCACAACCGTCACCCCCACCATCCTTTTGCGAGGGACGAATTCTAAATGTCAACCCGGTGCACAATTTTTAATGTATAACTTGTAACACCCATAACCCTATATTGTACAAATAAAAATAATATAAATATAAATCATATTTTTGTATTCTTTTTGGGGTTCAGAGAATCTGATTTATGTTTTTGTTTAAAGTGAACAAGGAGGGAAGCCAATTAGCATTTGAAAATTGTTTGTTAGATATAAAAACTATCAGAATGTCTTCTGGTTTATTTGAGATTTATTAATTCAAGGTTAACATTTTCTTTTACTTTAATAAAATGTTGAGCATATTTATGAGACTTGATTCATAGATTAATTAGGCGATCTTGAATGTACAATGCTAACTCATATCATTATATTTTAAAGCAAAACCGATCAAAAATCGGTCACTCGGATGACAGCCACAGGAAATTAATAGGATATTGGATCAAATAAATGAATCTAAGCTTATTACAAAATAAAAAAACAAATCCTAAAATTAATAACATAATTGTTTTAAAAATCAACGAAATAACAACAACAAGGGTCTTAGCTGAGTTGAGAGAGAGGCAAAGGTGGAATGTTTTGATTACATGCCCCTGCAACCCTAAAAAAAGCTTTCCTAAAGTTGTTGATCAAGTTTTCGAAACCTATTTAACCGGCAACCACTTGGTGGCCTCTTTCAGTTCTGTCTGAAAGTGACGTAGAAGCTGATCAATTTTATTATAGAGTTTAAACCCTTACCAGTCCTTTCCTTCCCACAGTACCAAAAGTGAAATTCAACAACGGCCAGGAGATACCCATCCTTGGTCTAGGAACCTGGGGTGTGAGTATATCATTAATTTACTAGTTCTATAAGGCTTTTAAAGGATCTAAGCGTTAACCTTAATATTAGTTTTATACCAAAGTTTAATTTTCTGTTGATTTCAAATTGAACCGAATATAATAGGTCACATTTATGGTTCTGTAATATAAAATAAGAACTATGACTTCGTTTTACTTTGAAAAAATATTTACCCTTCCACGGAAACTTCCTTTTTCGGTGATATTAGAATCTTTCTGACCTTCTAACCAAGGTGACTCTTTCTACCTCCATGAGAATTTAACAAACGTCTCAAATATTTGCTGTATCATCATCTGATATACCACAAATACAGCCATAAATTTGGGCCACATTGTCAGACATTTCTTCAGTTGATAAACAGTCTTATCTGGGGTACTGGGTTCCTACACACGGCTGTCTCAGTTCCGGGTCTAACTGAACACGGATATATGTACATAGGTTTGAGGTATAGCTCATGTGTATAGGTATAATGAAGAGACGAGCCCCCTAAAATGAAATCAACAATTTGCGATACACTCGCAACTTCAAAGCTCGAAGCAAAATTAAATTTATTAACAGAAATCTCTTTAGATTAGGTGGGAAAACTGCTGATTAGAAGAGCTTTGTTGACAAGGTTATTATAAGGGTATATTTTCGTTAAATTTTTAATATTTTTAATGAATTTAGCATATTTATAAAACAACAACAAAATAAAAGTAACCTAATTTAAAAGAGTTGAAAAATAAATATAAAAGCTTAATATTCTTCAATTTTCCCAATCAAATGTATTTTCTAAATTTTTCTTTAAAGCAGGAAACTTAGCCGCTGATAAGTGACGTCAAGTATCAGATAGGTCGTTGTGAAATTGTGAATTAACGTTAAAGGCTGCAAAGACGTACTCAAGAATTTTATGGATAAAGTAAAATATACTTTATCTACTGATTATTAATCAGTGATTAAGCGTAATACTTCCAAATATTTGATGATGTAGCTCAATACTAAAAGTAAAATATAGTAAAATGTCTTTCTTTAATACCTTTCTTTATAAATGTAATCCTCTCAAACTTGATTTCAATGAGATTTGAATGATTTAAAAAATGTTAATTAAACGATTTGGGCAGAAAATATTGAATACCTATTTGGTTTTTTTTTTATTTTCCAGAGCCCCAAAGGTCAGGTAACCGAGGCTGTGAAAGTTGCCATCGATGCTGGATACAGGCACATTGACTGTGCTCATGTCTACCAAAATGAAGATGAGGTCGGAGAGGGCGTTGAGACCAAGATCAAGGAGGGTGTCGTCAAGCGGTTGGTCTTTAGCTTATTTTCTATTATGTTTATGTCATGTATTAATTCTCTTTCCTTTGCAGTGAGGATCTGTTCATCACCAGCAAAATTTGGAACACGTTCCATAGTCCCCATTTGGTCAAAGGAGCCTTAGAAAACACTCTGAGCGCTCTAAAGCTCAAGTACCTCGATCTCTATCTGCTCCACTGGCCGATGGGTTTTCAGGAGGGTGGCGAGCTCATTCCCCTTGACAAAAATGGCAAGACTCTGTTTTCTTCGGTAGATTACGTGGATACCTGGAAGGCCATGGAGAAGCTGGTGGAAGAGGGTCTGGTCAAGTCGATTGGAGTGTCTAACTTTAATAAGAGGCAACTTGAGCGTCTTCTGGCGGTGGCTAAGATCGTACCAGTAACCAACCAAGTGGAAAGCCACCCATATTTGAATCAGAAGAAATTAATTGAATTCTGCAGGTCGAAGGATATTACGATCACAGCCTACAGTCCTTTAGGTTCTCCCAGCCGCTTTTCGGCGGGCGATCCTAAGATTATCTTGGAGGAGGCAAATGTAATTATGAGGGCAATTATTATATTATTTTTGGAGAAAACTATAGTCTTATTTTACAGATCAAGAAGATTGCTGCTAAGAAGAACAAGACTCCAGGTCAGATTCTTATTCGTTACCAGATCCAGCGCGGTGTAATCGTAGTGCCCAAATCGGCGACCAAGAGCCGCATTGAGTCCAACTTCGAGGTCTTTGACTTTGAGCTGACACCACAGGAAGTTGAGATCTTAGACAGCTTAGATTGCAACGGTCGCGTGGTTCCTATCCTGCAGTAAGTGTCCACCGAATCGAGTTCAATACCATTTAAGTTTCAAAATTTAAGTAATAATTCTTCGAATGCCGATGATCTCTTTATTTAAAAATATAAAATATTTGTCAAGTAAACAACGAGGAAAACACATACTTTTGAAGAATTGAGGCTCATTGCCATATAAACAAGTTCGAGGTGTTTATGTTTGTTTAATGATTATAATTTTCAACGTTAGCTTCTTTACTTTATAATTTTTTTTTGATTTTAGTAAATATAATAATAATAATATAAATAAACTACTCCAATAATCTCTTAATATTTACAGACTAACCGGACACCCCCACCATCCTTTCGAAAATGATGAATACTAAAAGAAAATATACTCCAAAATCAAATATTGTAGTTTGTTACACAATCCCATAATCCAAAATCGTATGAATAAACAAAAGCGAACCTATTTTGTGTATCCTAAATTTCTTAAAAACTGGCTGACCAAATAAACGGCTCCCGTGTCTCTTAATTTAATTGTTAAAAAATCGGCTAATGCACCTCTGACGTATAATTCCGACACGAGCGAGCAATTTACGTAAAGTCAAAATATCTAACAAGTGTTTAAGCCAAGCTAAAAACAAATATTTTGCACAGTTGGTTCTCTAATAGGTATTTAAAGGAGGTATTTGTTTGGACGTATAGTATAGTTCAGACAGTTTGCTCAGTTTTTGTCTAATTTTCGTGGCAACAATAGAAGTACCAAATGTTGTTTAGCAAATGAAATTTGCAAGCTATACAAAAGCATCTACGCAAATAACCGAAAACAGTAAGTCTCCAGGGCCAGGGTATAAAAGGTTTGAAATCCCAAATTTGGGCAACAGATCTTTTTGATCCGACTCCCGGTCTCTTGGAGGATCATGCGCTTGATTTTCGTCGCGGTTGTGGCCGCTCTGTTGGCCCTCGCAGCGGCCCAATCCCAAACTCAATCGGTGACGGCGGTGGCTACCCCGGATATTAAGCCCCAGCCGTGTTGTGAAAGTGTTCGACAAACCTTAATTGAAATACGAAAGGATATACGTCTGTGGCTGCTGGATAGGCTCTTCGGAAAGTTGCTCCTACTTCACGACGGTGAATTGCTCGGAAATCCAAATTATGTGAATTGTGCAAACGGAAAAAAGAATCTCGAACTATCCAATGAAAGCTCCAATATATTCAACGAAATATATGGCAATCCCAGTCAGACAATTGAGGGCGAGTCCAGTTCTTCCTCTGACGACATTAACGATGATGGGGTGTCAAGTCACTCCTCATCCTCAACGACAACCTCGACAACATCCTCAAATGAGAATCAGTCTTCCGACCCCATCATTGAAGTGACTTCGGGAAGCTCTTCGAATGATGATGCCAGCTCCAACCAGTCTTCGTCCACGACCACAACTACCACAACTACTTCCTCTGACGAAGGACAATCGAGTACATCGACTGCTCCTGCCGTAGAAGTCGCCCAAGAAAGTTCGTCCAACAATGATGGAAGCTCAAGCCAGTCTTCGTCCACGACCACGACTACTACCACTACTTCCTCTGACGAAGGACAATCGAGTACATCGACTGCTCCTGTCGTAGAAGTCACC
>JAEIHY010012405.1:0-12375 GCA_018904565.1 Drosophila tsacasi
TGTACCGCTACCAAAAAAAAAAAAATCCAACCAAAAACAAAAACCGAGACCATTTCACCAGCAGATTCACTCTTGATGATTATAAGCTTTTGTTGTGTATTTCGGGTCTTGTGGCTTGTGGGATCTCCAGCTTCTCGACTCCATTCCGCGCACCCTGACCACCGGTTTTGCTTTCCTTTCATTATCGACCGGCAAAATATTGGTTAAGCAAGCAAAGGCAAAAAAAAGCAATGAAATCGAAAGAAAATACTAACTTCTGAAGATGGGAGATACTAGCAGAAGATTAAATGCTCTAACGGGCTGGGAAATGCCTTAAAATTAGCCAAAATTTTATTCTTAAAATAGCTTTGGACTTATTCTTTCATTAAAATGCATCATATACTTATTTATTGTTTTATCGCTAGGTCTTAGAGTTTTATAATAAAATGCTTTAATGATAAATATGCTTTGTTCAATTTTTCATGTGTAACTTATTAACTTATTATTAAGTGTTGAAAATTATTTATTTAATGCACTTAATATAAGAACTTAATCATAATTGTATTGTTTATGGCTTTTCTTAAGTTAATGGACCCATCTTCACGCAAGAGTATTTAAAACAAAAGCCCCAGCATCAGCGTGACCAACAAATGACGAAGGCGATGCGCCAGCAGCATCTTCATCTTGTTCCCAAAAAAACCGTCATGAGATGATGATCAGAACCCTCTAACTTAAAGCTCATTACGATGGCTATCAAGTGGAAGAAGGTAAGATGGGAAGATGGGAAGAAGCGTGGGTACAGCCGGCGAAATAATGAAGCAGAATCGCCTGCATGACAATGATTACTTCGAGCCAAGCGGAGAGGAGGAATACACAGAAAGAGACGGCCCGCAGCACTCGCCATCCCACTCCCACTCGGATCGGATTTGGGAACCGCTGTCAGCTTTTTTTGTGTTTCCAGAATATTTGGGCCAAAGCGCCAAATGTAAACATTAAAAGTTGTTAAAGAAAAAACTGATGATGATGGTTACTTAACAATGCTGGACAATAAATGAGCTCAAAATATGCATGTGTGCATGTGAGGGATTCCGAAAAGGTATTGTGAAATACAAAAGCTCAAAAAAAGAAAGAGAATGGGGATTGCAGGTGCCAAAGGGGCTTTCCCCGGTTTGAGTCATTTAAACTAAATTTCGATTTTAAAATACGAAAAAATAAGTTATATTTAATGAAAGGTGAAAATAATACCCATCTTAACTATACCAAACTAGATATTTTACAACCTTAATTTAAATAATATTTATTCTCTTTAGTTATTTCAGAATATACTCTTTGATTACAAAACTTGATTTAACTTAATCATTTGTAATATGATGTAATAAATCATTGTAATAGCAAAAATATAAATCATAAAAAATTAAAATTTTTAATATATTCATAAATATTACTATAATATTTTAAAATAGTTTATGTGTGAATATTTGAGTCAATGAATTATATTAAATTCTTTGACTTATAAAAATTTAAACACCACACACCAACCTAACATTTTTCTTTTCAGAATCCGGCCTTGTTAAGCTTTGTTTATTAATTTCTAAGAAAAGAAAAAAATCATACAGTATATAATCTCTTTGCGTTCTTTCTTCCAACAATAAGGCCACCGATATGATGTCATATGTATTTGTCTTTGGCCAACTTCTGAGCACACTCACATACATAGCTCTATGATTTTTTGGGGTTTCCTAGGCATAATTTATGTGTATTTATATTTGGGTGTTACCTCCACTTTTTCTCTCTATCTCTCTCCAAAATCTTCTACCTCTTTCTTTTCCTCAAAGCCTCCGTCTCTTTCGGGCACAATTTGCAAATGAGTTTTTGGTTGATTCTTTTGGCTCTGACTCTGGCTTTGGGTTAATTAGTGAGTATCTTTCCTCAGCACGCACAGAGAAAAAAAGAATACAACAATGCTTTTGGCGTTTGGGTATATTTATTTATTTTGTTGTGTTTTTCAAGTGTGTCTGTGTGGGCAATGGCGGCGGCAGCAGCATTGCTGTTCTTATTAGCGTTGTAGCTTTTAAGCTTAAGCTTGCCCCGAAAATCTGGGTCACCAGTGTCGTTAAAGCCTCTCTTCGTATATATTTATACTCGAGTGTGTGAGTGCGCAAATTAAATATTCACAGCGTTGGCTAAGCAAATAAAATCTTTCAAGCTCCTCGGTCTTGTTGTTGTTGCATTTCCTTCTCTGGCCACCATTTTTGTTGTCACGGCATTTTCGTTAGCTTTTTTTTCGGGCCCGAACAATCGGAGATGGTGTTCGGCGCATGAAAGTGAATCAGAATGTTTTAGCCGCCGTTCTTTGCAAAGCAAATGAGATCAAAAGTGGGCTTTAGTCGCATCTCTTTAACCTGAATATGTCAACCCTACTTATTGCGTTCTTCTTTAACCAATTTTTGGTTTTTGGCCAAACGAAAGAACCCACGGTGTCCAATATTTGTATTTAACTTTGTTTTATTGTATTGTACACAAAAGAGAATGTCTTTTTAATGAAATGAAGAGGCATCGGTGCGAAAAAGATATTCAGTTGATGTCAGTTATCTCAGCAAATATTAGGGTCTTTAAATTAATTCAATAAAATATTTAATTTAAGATAAACAAACTTTAAAAATACTATTTTTACATTTATGTTTGGATAGGAAAATGAATTAATTTTAATTTATTCATTTTAAATAAACAATAAACATTAAAGATATAAGGAAAATTATCGCTCTCTCTATTTTAATATATTTTAATATTTTATTAAAATTATTGCCTACTCCTATTTATGTTTTGTACATGGTATTATGACACTACATGCTTTCTTTTATTTATAAAAGGTTTCCTTGTAGAACAGTATAAGTAAGTAAGTATAATGCCTAATAAGTGTATATAATAATGTTTAAGATATTGTATATTTTATACATTTATTTTTTTTAATATTGAAACAAAAATTACTTTCATGTATTGTAGCCGAATTTGATGTCTTGATTCTTTAACCATAATATAACTTTTCGCATATCATAGGGATAGGGTGAAATATGGTCGGAGCTGCTTCCTCACTTGATTCTATGGTAAACATCGTTATTGATTTATTCCGTAATTCTTGTGCCAAATTTTTGGAGTGTCCAGCAGTTGTGTTTGCATTCTTTGTGTTATCTTTCATTCTCGTGGGCCACTTTTAGAGTCGATTTGTGAAAAAAGAAAATAATGAAACAAGAAAACAAATTCCGTTTGCTGTGGGCGTTCCTTATTATGAGTTATATAGTATATATGAGATGGACAGCGATTCGGCGGTGCCGTCAGCAGCCGTTGGCTATAAAGAGGTGTGCCCTGACCCAATTTTTTTTCTTTCTTTTTTCTCCCTTCGGCCGAATTTATATTTTTCCATCTCTACTGCGCCTTTGTTTATCCACGCATGAGCTCAGCATTACGCGGAGAAAGAATTCTGCATTTTTATAGTTCAAGGGGAATAGTAAAAGCATTCTTAACCCTTCTCCGGCGAGGACGTCATTAAGTAAATATCCGTGCCATTTTTGCATAATTTGTCGGGAGAGAGGGCCTGTTGCAGCGGCAGGTAAGAGCACAACACAATGTCAAAGGACGGGCCAACGGTGAAATTTACAATTTTATGGCGGGGACTTTAAGTGGAAAACGGCAAACAGTCAGCGGCCGTGGTTTTATGGCCATGACAAAAGACAAGCCGGCGACAAATGTTGCATCCGCATTGCCAGCTACTCTCGATGTTGATGCTGCTGTTGCCGCTGCTGTCACCGTGGACAGCGGACTGTCCACTGTCCACCGCGGATCGGTATCGGAATCGGTCATGCCTCGGCCAAGTCGTAAATCATGCGGCAATGTTTTGCATGTGACACGGCCCAGAGTGACAAGAGATTGACCCAATTTCCCAGACTAATCCGCAGCGTGTCGAATCCTGGTTTCCTCAGTTCGATCACAGCCGGAAACCCTTCTGGAATGTGTGTCCAAGCAAACGGATGTAAAACAACTCCAAAAGGAGATTTTGTACTTTAAATATAAATGTTTACCATGACTTTTTTGATTTACATTTTGAAATAAATGAAGATATTTTCATTGTTATTTTTGTATATTGTTGTATTTGTTATGCATTCTTAATCTTACCAAAGTGTTATATTTAAAGTACAATTCATTTAATTAATTTGTTTAATTTTTGTAATGGTCTTGATAAAAGTATTATTTTTTATTTATTAAAAATATACCAAATATTGATATCAGTTTTTAGGGGTCCTTTTAGTGGGCTTTTTTTGTAAGATTTTCATAATTTTTCCCTTGGGCAGCATTAATATTAATATTAAGAATTTTCTTGCATAAAAAGAAATACCTCGAACAAGATTTTTTTGCGGTGCAGCAATTGACCTTCGATTGGTATAATATTCCCAAACAAAGAACATTTACTCTATTGTTACGTAATATCTAAGGAGGCAAAGATCCGACCATTATCCCCTTTTTGTACCGACACACGACCGGCACATATGTCAGTCCGAGGACACGTGGGTGGTGAAGACTCATAACCTTCACCTTCACCTAAAGTGGAATTAACAGAAGTTACGTAACTGATTGTAATGAATGAAATTCCGAACCGAAATTATTGTTCATGTGTTTTTTGTGACTTATGTCCTTGCTGAGGAGTCTATATTAAGTTTTGTAATTTATAATGAAATGTAGGCCAAAATTAGTAAGCTTATAAAACAATTAATATTATGAAATGAAGCAAACGAGTTCCTGATAAATATAAACTATTAATTCTTCCAGAATTCAGGATCTTATTTTTAAATGTGGATTAATAAATATAACTTTAACATAAATAGACGCCATAAAATATAAAATATTTATGAAATGCAGATATATTGTACATAAAATATTATATTGTATGTATATTATTTTAATCTTGTAACATACTTGGTAGCCCCAAGAAATATTCAAGTAAAACAATTTATTCGTTCTGTATACATACGATCTTTGCGACCATGAAGCCTTCATTAAAATTGGATAAATATTTTCTGCGCAAACAGATATCTGCCTGAATCCATACTTAGTATAATGACTCCAATTACGATTCCCCCGGAATGGGAGAGTTTCAATGGCAGGCGTCAGAAAGGCCAAAAAGCTAACAAACAAACGGATGGAAAACTGTTACTTTCACATCAGCTAAAAGCCAAGATTACACTCTCTGCGGAAGCCACCACAACATAACAGCAACAATTGTAATAATAGAAGCGTAATAGTTGCTAATTTTGTGCATCGCTCTGGCCCAAAAAAATAAAAAAAAAGTCAACAAAAAGGGCTAATTATGAGCACACTTTCGGCCAAAAGCAGTCGGAATGGGGGAGCGCACAGACAATGCAAAAGAATCACGTCGTTATAAGCTGTTTTTGTTGCTGTACTTTTTTCTTTTTATATTTCTTGAGTTCCCCATTTAAATTGGAATTTGTTGTTGCTGTTGGTACTTTTATTTATTTTTTTTTTCTTTTTTTTGGGTAGTGCACAAAAAGGTGAGCACTTAAATGAAAGTTGTTCAACTTGCTCACGAAGCCCTAAATTGTTGGTGTCTTTAAAGTGCGTGTGTGTGCGTCAAGAAGGGGCGAAAAAGAAGGGGTAATTGTTATGGCAGAACTCAATACGGAAATCGAGGACACCAGCAACTATTTCTAAAATAGTGGATATTATGCTGAATATTATAATATTGATTTGAATTGGATTTAAAACTTTTTATGATTCTTAGATTGAGAGGATTAACCAGAGAGCAACCTCGTTCATAAGTATCCTTTGTGTTTGCATCGCGTTGAGAATTATATTAATTGAAGTCTCTTTTAAGCTTCGGGCTGTTAAATAAAAAATGACATGTATTTTTATATGTTACATCAAAAATATAAATAATATACTTCATACATAATCCTTTGTTTGAAGCCTCAATGCCTCAATAATATGTATTCTCAGGCTCATTAAAATGTTTATTCTGTGCAAATGGTTGCTGTGATAAATGTAAGCTTAGACATATAATATATAAAAGAGTCTTGTTTTAAAAAAAGCTCTCCCTTGGTTATTTAAATTTCCGCCCTAAGACTCTATTTTAAAATTACATTATTCTAAATCTGTTTTATATGGCCCGCAACATCCAGTACATCACAGATAGCATAATTAGCAAGAAGCCCCGAAAAATTATTATGCTTTCCAGCTCCTCTCACCCAAGCATGAATTCGGAATAGGAAGGAAGAAGAGCAGGTAAGAAGGTAGTACCAGGTGGGTGTATTACCGTAATTGAAGCCAAGTCCCGGCCTGAGGTTGAGGCACATGTGTCATGCTTATTAAACTTTTGGTTCTGTTCCAAAAACTATTTTGGGCGGCCGCACTTTATGATTGGTAATTAAAAAAATATATACAGATATATATTTAGTTTTTGTTTTTTGTTTGGCTACTTTAGGAACGCCAGGAAAGTCTGTCTTTTGGGGGGGCTGGCCAAGTCATGGTTGGCTTGGCCACGTCTTGACTTGGCTTGCTCCCATTGACAGCAAACGGGTTGCCAACGGGAGTGCGTAAGGCGGAGGGCAGGAGGGGAATGGAGATGGGGCTGGGGATGGGGACTGCTAGGGGGGCAGACACCCCAAAAACCAACAAAACCAGCGGCCAAATGTTGCACTACATTTCAGTTGTAGTTGCTCCTGCACCCGGATTTCAAACCGGAGTCGGAGCTAGAGCTCAAGTTGGCATCGTCATCGCCGCAGTTGCTAAACTTGTTGCACATGTCGGATACTAGTCAGCTTTATTGAGTGGAAACTGAAGCCAAGACAGAGTTGGCCAGCTTTAAGACGGATCTAGCTATTTTGTAAAATAAAAAAACAGAATTTATATAGTATTGTAGCAAGATTTTCTTGAACTACCTACTAAATTCTGTGAATTTAAGACAAGGAAGTTGTTGCACCTTTTCTATATTACCTATTATTATAAATAAATAAATAAGGTAAGTAGTATATATATTAATGCTTGATTAAGCTATTTTTCTGTATCAATTGCAGAACTGAATTCAAGCTGAAGTGGGAGCTGGAGCTGTTCGAGGCTATTCCTAGTTTTTGTATCAAAAACACTTAACAACTTGTAAAATTCTCCGACCGCTGCTGCAGTTGACATACATCTGTCAAAGCCGGCCAAGTGGGTCATCTGGCGGGGCAAGTGGTGTTCGACTCTAGTGGTGGTTACTCGCGGTGGTTGGTCGTCGCAGAGTGGAGTGGTGCGATCTTGTTAATCGTTTTTGATTGCCGCGTTGATGTTCCACCACCTGAAGCACAACAGCACTCAAATGATGATTGTCGTTTAGAGCGCCGACTGTCACAGATTCTTTACTTTTACCCGTCGTGTTGCTTGCTTTCTTGATTGTTGCTATTATTCGTTATTGTTATTGTTATTCCGCTTATTATGTGTATTATTAGCTCAACTTGATGGCTTCTAGACTGCCTAACCATGATTGCTGGGTGACTTCTGGGGGTTTACGATAGCTTCCAGCACGTGACAATAAAATAGCGTAAAAAGGTTCAGTATCAGTATCCATGAGGAAATGTTTGTCCAAGAAACTCACTCATATACTTTCAGGTACAACAATTTTTTAACATTAAATTTAAACCATATCAATGTACTTATTTACATTTTTAATGCCCAAGCCCTACTTTATTAATTACCCCATTTTTACGTGCTCCGGGCTTAAGCATCGCATAAATGCCGAGCGAGAAGAGCCGTAATAACCGAAAAATTCTGTCACACACATCAGTATCCGAATCCATTTTCTTTCCTCAGTCAAATGTTAAGCCATGCCCACTTTTAATATCCAATAAAGATTTAACGAGACATGTTAACCGCCTTTGCAGTCACAGAATGCATAAATAATTATAGAATTGAGCAACAATTTCAGCAAAGTCATAAGAAAAGGCCAACACAAAAAAAGGCCAAAAAACGAAGTCGAGACACGGCAATTAAATTCAATTTTGTGGCCAATAAAGATGAGAAAGAGAGGAGAAAGAACGGTCGAGGGAGGGAGTGTGGCGTACAAGGAACAGTTATGGCCAAACACTGAGATAATAATTTTGTTTAAATTTAATTGTGAGTTATATTTGTACGGTAAATCACGTAGCATCATCCATGGCAAGGAACGCACGACGGGGGAAAGGGTGAGGTACGACGTCGGATAATAACCGAGTATTGGTCATGGCCCAAGGGGAAGCCTAATTGGTCAAATTGATATATTACTTTATATATGTATCTTCCTCTTTATGGCAATTGAAGCGTGAATGCTGCAACAGAATGATGGAAGAAAAATAAGTCAAGAAACAGAAGAATTTGTTGGTTGTGAAAGAGGAAGAGAGGAAATGTATAACTAAATTTTATATATTAAATATTTGCAAAAGGGTCAAAGTTTCTCATAAGTTTGTTAATAATAAATTTTTATTATGTGTAATAACACTTAAATGATTAAAATTATTATTATTATATTATATTATAAATGTGGGACAATATTTCTCAAAAATATAGTCGCATAAACGATTTTTCCTATGACATATGTTATTTAAAAGTCAAGTATAGGCTAAGAAATATTTAATTAAAATCCTTTTCTGTTTTAAAATTATGTTCTAGACTGGATCTTCTACACGAATCTTGATTATTTTATTGTAGAAAAGATTTACATTAGTAAAAAGCAAGCCAAATAATTAATTTGAAAAAAACAAAAGTTCTACTCTCTTATTCTTAAAATAAACTTCCATATTTATAAGACCTTTGTAACTGTCACTTTCAAATCGGTTAATAAGAAAAGGAATGCTTTTAAAGTTGCTAATTTATTTATTCTCACATTTTTGCAATTTACATTTCTTCGACAGAAAAAAAACACACACAAAAACTACTTAAAGCTATCAAAGACCTTTAGCAAACAAATGGCCGCATAGAGAAAGAAATTCTCTGGCCAATCATAAATAACTTAAGCAAAACAACAAAGACGCAGAAGTTAGCCGCTTGAAAGGAAAGGAAACGAAACGAAAGAAATGTGAGCAAAAGAAAGAAATGAGCAGAAGAAAAGAAGAAGAGGCAATGGCGAAAAGTCGGTCATGAAATCGCAAGTGACCTACTTGGCAAGCGAACGACGCAGAAAGCAACGAAAAAAGAAAGAAGATAGCCAAGGCAGAGGGGGCAAAACGAAAGACTCAGGCAACGAACGCGATGCAGACAAATATGACAAGCGACGCTAGAGCGAGCGATAGAGATGGAGAAAGAGCCGGCAACAAGCAGGCAACGTTGCGAATCTAAAAGAGGACACCATAATTGGCAATGCACACACACACACTCACGCCTATTGGATTTAGGAGGCGGAGTGTGCCTGGTAAACCTGCCATGAATGACTCGACGTGCCCGGAGCCGGACCTGCTGTATGCGTCACTAAACTTGACCAAATTGTACAAGGAAGTCTACAGACTCCGCCTCACAATGCCTACACAGCCGCTTCCCCGTCTCCTCGTGCCTCCTCCACTCCACGTAGCTCGTGTTAGCTAATGACATTTTTTGTGGGTCTCCCAGTCGGCCCCAGTCGGAGTCGGAGTCGGAGTCTTCTGTCTGAGCCCAGGTCTGGTCGAAACAGCAGGTTCAAGTCAAAGTGCGAGCGACTCGGATTTTATGTACCGATGGGAACTTTTTCTTGGCACGAGGAGATTCCCAGTATGGTTTTTCTTAAAGTGAAAGCAAAGGATGTGATTTGTTGGGGGAATCTACCATTACCATGATTTATTTTGGTGGGAAAAAAGAGTAAAAATCATGTGGCAGGAGGTTGTAGTGTTTATGGTGGAATATTGTTTAAATAATTGCTAAGAAAATAAATATATTAATATCCTGAAATCACAACAAGCTTGAGTTCATTTACAATTCATAGCAAAATTATGAAATTAATTAAATTAAGCAAAGAGTTAAAACTGCAACAAAGGTTAAGCTTCAACTAAAAAAACTTCCACTGTAATTGTATGTCTTTGCTATAGTTTCTCCCCTTTAGATGCCTAATATATATCCCATAATTATATCTTAAAAATTGCAAGCCCTGAGCCTTTTTGTAACTCGACCCCAATATCAAAGTTCTTGTCTATAACATAATTTACAATCTTTCCGATTGATGAATATGTACCACTTTAAAAACAATTTCTCATGGACATATATACATATGCATTAAAGTATTTTTCCAGCAATTTTCTTAATATTTTCTCCACTGGCAAGCAGACTCTACAAATGCTCATGGTGTATGTGTCTGTAGAGCCGCTCTAGACTTGGCCGCATAATAGACTTGGCCTACATACGAAACACTCAGACACTCAAGGCATTCTTTACACACACTCTCCGCCTCTTTCACTTTTACTCTCTGCTCATAAGCATAATCATGCTTACTCACGATAATCAGACTCTGTTTCTGTTTCTTGGCTGCTCAGCTCATTACCATGCCAAGCCGCAACAACAGCAACAGCAACAGCAAAAGCAGCAGCGGCAACGATAGTAACAATAACAATTATTATACTGACTTTAACTAGTTTCCACACTTGGCCTGGTCTAGTCTGAGCCCGCACAATTTTCCATTTCCATTTTCTTTGCAAATGCGACCACGTTGCCTCCATTCCCCCGTTGCCTCAACTCAGCCCAGCAATAAAAATGTAATAAAAACCCAAAATACTAAAGAAAAAAGAAATAAAACAGTTTCGAGATCGGGAACCTCTGGGGAGCTGTTTCCTGATGTGCCAATAATTTGGATAATTAAAATTGCTGCCCGAAACCAAAGTCTGCTTTGTTGAAAAAAGATTGGTATGTTTCGGAAATTTATAAAATTTATATGGAGTTCTTAGGGAAGTCGAATTTATGTGTTATAGTATGTACTAAATAAATAAATCAACAAAAGCCATACACTTTATAAAACTCCATACCGATGCCCGTATTAACTTCTTTATTATTTAATCTTGTGTATCTATTAACTTTTATTATTAAATTGTAGGTATTTTGGTTGGCTCATTTGTTTCGCAATTTAATTGATTTCTTTTCGATCGCCCAGTCAATCGATCTGAGCTCTTACTCATGAAAAATATTGGTTTTTAAGTGGCAAACTAATTTTAGGTGCTTGCGGTTTAGGGAAGCAGGATATGCTGCCAATTTGGTTCCACTGTGCCAATGCAGCGTGATTGCAACCAGAATGTACAAATAAACTTATAAAAATTAAACTGCACATGTAAAATATTAAGGTGCATTAAAAACAGAAAGAGCTAACAATTAAGATAATATTAAAGATATTATTTAATTTGGTTCAGGCTTTGAAGTAAAAGAATGTTCAATAATTATGATTTAATGTAGGTTCTTAGCAAATTAACAAAGTAAAATATATTTATAGCCAAATGCTTTCAGAACTGAAAGTTTAGACTGTATTTAACCTCTAAAATGATTCTTCATTTAAGTATTTTATTTTACAACAAAATTGACTCTAAGGCAATGTTAAAGATTTGATAATTAATATTGGCTCAGTATTTTGCCTACAGAACCTCTATTTTTTGTCAGTGAACACTCACACCCTGAAGACGGCGAACCTTAAAACGTTTTTCGAATATTTTGAATAACGGTTCATGGTGCATACCAAAATCAAATCAAGTGGAATCGCTGACCGGCTATGGTTTTTGGTTTTTTTTTCGGTTTTTCGTTTTTCGGGTCTGGGACCCCTCTCCCCACTTGACCGAAAACCCCTGAAACGACAAAACGAGACGCATATGAATTCTGTGTCTTTGCTTTTTTTTGTTGGATTTTGTTTTTGGGCGCGATGGCAACAAGTGCGCCGACTGACCAAAAAAAAAAATACGCACCGAAACCTGTTGGCCCATATCACGTACCTTCTGGTACCCCACCCCATAGAGCCGCCGCCACCTCCTTTCGGACGCCGCTGCCGCTTGGCGGAATTAATTATGTAGCCCAAAGCTGAATTATATGCGAAAGCAACTGCCTTACCGCCTGCCTCCTCCCAACCAACCCGTCCATTGCTGGTGCTGTTGTCCCCCTTTTTTCAGTTTATCTTCCAAATGCGATGCGAAACTTGTTTGTGCATTTAATTTATGGGCGCGACGCGAAGAACAGAAGACACAGAAGACCGACGAAGACGAACGCATTGCACTTGTCCCACGACAGGGGAAATGGGGATGGGGATGTGAATGGTGCGGTGTGGTCACCCTACCTTACGCACTCCCAGCCTCCGGCTGCTGCCTCTTTGGATCACGAGCGGCGCGGCGCACAGTGGCGCCTTAGATACTTTGGGGTTACTAAAATCATAACTCTTGAACCACT
>JAEIHY010012408.1:0-14611 GCA_018904565.1 Drosophila tsacasi
CTTCACTGCGTTGCAAACTTCTGACTAAAATTATAATACCCTGCAAGGGTATAATAAAAACATAAATAAATAAATAAATAATTCAGAAGATTTTTACGCGATTATTCATTGGATTAAACGAGTATAAGAGCTTTCATTTAGTGTCGTTGTGGAGTTCAGTAACTCCCGTATCAAAAACCAAAACATAATAAACTGAATCATGTCGGCATACACACCCATACACTCAGTAATTAAGCAGAGGGAGAGCTGATGACGGATGGAAGCTGATTGGAAGGAGGTCCACCTCGCGGCCGTTGATGAGCCGTTGATAGGCCGAATTGGTCAGATTGGCAGCCTTGGGTCCTTGTACGCGTCCTGGAACTCGTAAATCAAAAGCAACGCCAGAGCCATGACTGCAGCAGCGACTCGCCCCTCCTGGTGACAGCAAATGTTTGCGAATTTTATGCGAATTACGCCTAATTAGCATTTCTGCCAGCGGCCGGGGAGATCCCAGAGAGTCACCATGCGAGCTCAGAGTTCGCCGTGTCCCTGCTGATTATGGGCGCGATTTCATATGCAGACCATAAGTGCCGATGCACTGTGAACAAAAGTGGGGGCTTTACATTCTAGAAATTAAAAATGCTGGAAAAAACAAAAAATCTCAGATAAATATTTTCAGTGAAATATTTGAGGCGTATTTTAGACTATCTTTCATACCAATTTAGAATTTATTAAATCCTTAATAAATACTGTCTTATCTTTCTCATAGATAGTATAATTGAAATTGACGATTTATTGATGCCTTCCTTATATTTTATTTGATAGTTTACTCTTTGATAAAATTTCATATGAATAGAGCATGTATTTTAAATCTTTTCTGGCGATTTATAACTTTTTTAAAAATACAAAAGCATTAACTTATAGAAAATAACAATATAACTATATATTTTAAATTTCCTACCTGTTGTAACACAATTTTTTGTCAAGTGCCGGAACAAAGATGCCCCCTTGGATATGACCCATGGCGTTGCCGTTGGCAGATGGTTGTCCTGCCCCCCACTCCCCGATCCGCGTGCTGTTTGCAAATGTTGGGCCTAGAAAAATGCATAGTGACTCCGGGGCCATATCTCATTAGAATGCGGAGATACTGCAACAGGAGGCGGAGGTGGAGGTGGAGGGTCAGCAGGGTTGGGTTATGTTGCGCTGGCGGGGGTGCCACCTAGGGACTCTGTTCGTTCTGTTGGCTGTCATCGAAGTCAACGCAGAACGCAATGGAACGCATCCCAGTGCATCTCAGTCGCCGGCAAGCCAATAAAATTATGCACCATCGGAATGTGTGTGCGACCGAGTGGAGTAAATTGTATTTACTACCGCACATCACCCGGCAAGCATATGGAAGCAGTTGAGGAGCTGCAGCAGCAGGAGGAGGGCTCGACCCGCGGGTCAATTGCCCGGAGCGGGAAGGGGGAGATCAGGGAATCCGGCGCTACTGGGGACTCGGGGAATAGAGCTCCTTCTGCTTCCACAATCGATTCCCAAGTAAGCAGAGGACGAGGCGACATCCAAGTGGCCGAATGTTGTGGTTGTTTTGTGTAGTGTCTGGTTAGGGGTTGCCCTGCACTGCGGTGGGGTATGCCAGCGAGGCGGTGGGCCAAATCTTAATGCAAGATATCTGCATAAAATGAATAATATTAAAATTAAATAATTAATTTAAATTTAATATATATCTTTGTTATTTTTTGTCTTTTTTTAATGTGATCATTTCTATATAAAAATATGTAATAAGTAGTACATTAATATAGAAGAAGGTACAACTTTCTGGATCGGGGAAAAAATTCATCAGGGAAAAAAATAATTTGTTTCAAATATTTTTATTTTAAGTAAAATGAATTTAATATAATAAAGTATGATTTTATTTTATATAAAGAAAGGTTGTTAACAGTATATTATTATATTAAGTATGGCTATTTAAATCGTATAAAGCTCATTTACAATATGTTAATTACCAATAACTTCTCCAATTAAGAGCATTTTAAAGTCTAATAATGAGTTTTCCCTGCCCCTATTTATTATTAGATTTCTTTGCAATTCCACCAGCGGAGAGTCAGAGTCTTTCCCGCGACCCCCTGGGAAACAGAGTACGTGATCTGGTTCTGTTTCGCTGCCGCATCTGGAAATCGGACTGGGACTAAGAGCAGCAGCACTAAAAAAAATTATTAATTATAAACAAAATACATACAATAACATTTTAATAGAAACCTATAAGATCTTACAAGAAGTACATTAACCATTCTCACATGGAAAGAACTACGAATACATTTAATTAAGTTTCTGAAAATTTACCCTTAAAAAATGTTTTATATTGATAATACATTCAAATAATTTTTAAATAATTTGTTTATGTAGGTAAAAATAAATAACATTTTTGAAAGTCCTTGATTGAATATTTTAATAATTTATATTTTGTAAAAGAAAGACATTTAATACAAATTTATTGTTGATGGTTTTAAAAAAATATATTTTTTAAATTCGTAGTAATCATATAAAATGTGTTCATTATTATTGATACAAAAATTTTAATTATAAAAATTATTTAGAACAGAATAAAATACGCATATTCAATAAACTATTCAATTACATTTTTTAAGTTTCTTTAAAATTGTAATAGGATGTAACCAAAGGTTGGCAATTTGTATAAAATATTTATTTGCTTACTTTTATAAAGTTTACAAATGGTTTTAACTTACTATTTTCATAATTGAGGACATAAGCTTCCAGTACCTAAAGCTCGCCTTTGAGAATTTATTAAATATTCTTTTGGTAATAAAAATGTTTGTTTTTATTTTTTTTTTGTTTAAGTGTGGCAATTGAGCCGGGGTTAGGGCGCCACCGCCTTAGTCTCTTTTTCGCGGCTTGCTAATTGCGGGTGGAGCCGTGGAGGCCGCTTGCCCTCCCTCGCCCCCCCCAACTCCGGCAACTGCGAAAGCGGACATATCAAAGGCCCCCGATGCCGGTTGCCCGGTGCCGGAGTGCAACTGCAATTTGGGATTCTGCGGGACAGAGGACTCAGCGGATTGTGGGGTTGCCTTTATCTGCTTTAGTCGCCAGCCGAGCGTGGCTCTTATTAATGATTAATTAAAAAAAAGTGCTTTCAGCGATGAAATGGGGCCCCAGTGCCGGAGAGGCGTGTGGGGGAGCCGGGATTATTATGCTTATGACATATGTGGCATTTAATTGGGCAAACAAAACGGGCGGCCGTGCCGGTGTATTTACAAGGAGCAGGGGCCAGGGGCAGGGGAAGGTGGAAAATCGAGGCACTTCCAATGCCACACATTTTGAGTTCGCTTCTCTCTTCCAGTCGCTGGCTGGCAAAACTAGTTGCGCTTTCCCCGGCGAAACGACCTGGGAAATGGAACAGAGTTTCTCTTAGGCGCTCTCTTCGCTCGTGCGGCAGGTCCTCATCCTTACCATCCTTCGGCTGTCGTCGTCATCGTGGTCGTCGTCCTCGTCGGTAGCTGCGGCTGCCGCCGAGCCCAGCCGAGCGTCGTTGCCAATGCCAAGTTTTTGGCCAACTTGCAGAATCAGTCGTCAGTTTGTCCTAAGCGGATTTGGTCGATATATGTGTATGGTTATATATCTATTGGTTGCGATTCAGGCACAGCAGGAGGATCCTTCTTCGACATCCAAATTTAACACAAGAAGAGGAAAAGAGGAGAAAGCAAAGTAAAAATCGGGAACATTGGCGCGTGAATTTAACGCTTGGCCTAGGTCACGTATCGCACGTGTTTCTGACAGAAGGCAGAGGCAAAGTCCTCTGCAGGACACCTCCCCCGCAGGACCTGTTCCCTCTCTCTCTCGACTTTCGAGTGTGTGGTGTGTGCTTTTGATTAAGTGTTCGCCTTGCATGTGTGCGGTTGACATTCGATTTACTTTCGCCGAGTTACCGGACAAAAAAAGAGACGTGGAAGAAGCTGAATATAATAAAGGAAGAACACTTTCCGCAGACTTTTTTGGCAGCCACCGAAAGGCATCATCCTCAGGCTCAGACTGAGCCTCACCATCTTCGTCCTTTTGCATATGTGTGTGCGGTCGATATTTGCATAAATTAAAGAAAAAGGGGAAAAAAGGAAGCATAGAACACACTCCCGAAGCTCCTCCTCGTCGGTCGCTTAATGAGTTTTTAATACTCTGCCGCGCTTCCTGATTGTGTTTGTGTGTGTGTGTGTGCCATAGATAGAAAAAGGACATAGGACATAGAACTATATAAACAAAAAGAAGAAAACCTAGTTGGTTTTTCGGCTAATTTATTGAGTCAGCAGCGAGTTTAGAACGTGTCCAAAACAGTCTCCGCAAAAAAGAAAATTAAAGAAAACTCAGCTAAATTAGCCGCCAAAGAAAACTAATTTGCACTCCGAAAGGGAGCTGAAAACGTGGGAAAGTTTCCTTTTTAGGGGTAAGTGACACTGATCGAAGTTCAAAGTTCATCTCCAAGTGGCAACTTGAAAAGTTGCAACTTTCACGTGGGGATTTTATAAATCACGAAGCCACTAAAATGGGGTATTTGGGTTTATTGTTTAAGGAGTTCATTTAATTTATTTAAGGGGTTGATTAAGTCAAGTTTAAGTGGGTATCATTAGGTTAAAGTGGTTTTTAATATTTTTAGATTTTAAGAGGACTTCATTATGGGGTAAATTGAGTATACACAAAAGAAGAAAGTTGTAAACTCAAAAAGCAGTTTATTAATGTAAATTGAAATGTATAAAAAGATAATAAGTCATGGCATCTTAACCATAATATAGCTTTTGAGAAATAAGTCGCAGTTTGGCAGTAATATTAAGTATAAACTTGTACACACTTTTTATGATTTTAAAATGCATTTATAATATGTATTCATAAGCTAGAATATAGGTTACTCATAATATGACTATAAAAAACCGTCATCCATAAATATAATATTAGCAGGAAAACTATATAATTAAGAAAGTTTATTACTTTCCAAATAATTAAAAACAAAATGCATTCAATAATAATAATTACAGCATTTAAAAAAAAATTACTTAAGTAAACCCTACTCCGAAGCTAGAAAATTCCATAGAAAATCCCCCAATGGATGCATTTTCCATTTAAAAACCTGTAACCCAAAATTGCAACAATGTTCCCTTTCATTTGTCACGCTCCTTGTTTAAGGAACAAAATCGATTCCCTGTCCCTTTCCGTCAAAACAAACAAATTGCGTTCAATATAAATTTCCCTCTCGCCGAAAATGCGAATTCAAGAGTGTATATTGTGCTGTGCCATTTGCAACCCAAGGCAATTTGCGCATTGCATTGTCAAATATTTGCGGAATTTCCAAAGCGGAAGCTGGAAACATTGCAAATTGGGCAAACAAACGTCCTTTTTGCCAAGCAGCAAACCCCACAAAAATCGACTACAAAATGTTGAACATGTCGAAAATTGGGACAAGCTTGGACTTATCCGTAATGAGCGGTGACAGGCGGCCCCTTGAATTGTTAATAGTAGTTATTAGCTTGAACATTGCTACACAGATTCTGTCTGCAGGATATATGTACATACTATATATATTCGAGATATATATAAATCTTTCTTTGGCAATATGCAAATCAGGCAATTTCGCAGCTGCAACTTATCATCAAACCCCCAACATGCACCCGCTGCACTCGGAAACATTAATTTAAATTTAAATTTAAATTTGATCTCTCTTGCATATCGAATGGCCATAATTGAGGGTGGTAGGAGGGAAATGATTCGAATGATTATTATTTTTTGTTGCTTTGCGGAAATTAATTCCGTTTGAAGCTCCAAGGGGGAAACGGGGATTATATTTGGCTTTGTTTGCTTTGGCTTTGGTCTATCAAATAACCTAAAATCCGATGTAACTAGAAACAATTCCAATTAATTCCGCATTCTGTTTGCAAACAAATATTTATCTAAGCAAAACGCAATATACATTTCAGCATTAAGTAGTATCTACGGCATTCACATTTGCATTTGCCGTTGAAAAATTGCAAAAATGCTATGACAAATATTAATTAAAATTTTCTGACCATCGTCGTCTCGCTCTCTTTCTGGTCAATGTAATTAATTTGTAATGTGAACATCAAACACACGAGAATATAAACTTTACCTATGTATATCCATATATTCATTTCTTTTATTGCATTACAGTAGTTTTCGATTGAAAAATTCCATTCGTAGAGTCATTTCGGTGAAATGCGATTAAGTAAATGTGTCAAATGCATTTGGCTTTCCTTTATATATGCCCATTTAAGTTAATTTTAATGTTGTTAGCTTAATGCAATTTTTATGCACTGACATTCCTCGCAGGTGCACTCAGAAAAAGAAGGTAAAAACGTGCATGAAATAGGAGGATATGTAAATAAAATTAAGAGAAATGATTTAGTTTATATTATATTATATATAAGAGGGATAAAACTACTCTTTAGCTTAAAATCAGGAACTTATAAATAAAACAATTAAGAAAAATATAGTAAAAAGTAAATAAATAATTTGGGCTTTTGATCGCCTTAAAAGGTCCCTTAAAGGTCCTCAAATGTTCACATTATTTTTCCAAGTGCGTTCCACATGTCGTATGCTTAATGGGCAGGCCCAAAAATAGAAAAAAAAACCCAACAAATGATAGCTGCTGCCGTGAGGCACTTGTACATTTCACATGCAATTCGCTTACCGCACACACACTGCATACAATTAAAAATAATTATTATCAATTTACGATGACAACAATTTTCAATTTGTGTGCCTTACTTGCTCCTGGGCAGAGAGTGTGGTTCTTTGTTAGGTGGATCAACGTCAATTACGCCGTCTTTTTGGCCCCTTCGCAGCATTGCTTTTCGATTGGCAACTGCAAGGACTCAACAAAACTGATACCGGAAGCAGCCAGCAAAAGGATGCACTTCCCATCACTAAGCAATTAAAAAAGTGCATTGATTGCATGCCATCATCGTGGCATGTGTGTGGCTCGCTTTTTATCGACCTTTTATTTGAAACTTTTCTCTCACCCTTTCCGCCGTTTTCCACCGGAACAAAGGCCACAATATCTCTCTGCCAGAAGTATGGGGAAAATTGACATGAATTGAGTTGATTCGCTTTGTGGCAAGTTTGATTTCCTAGGAATTTACAGAGCTCTCCTGCAATAATAATTTTCTATTGTCTGTCGGCTTCGTTGAGAGCTTAAGCCTCTCAGTCTAGGCATTGGGACTTTTGCAGAAAATAAGATGCAAAACTTTAGTAATTTATTCCCAAAACAAAAGAAAAAAACAGAAAATTAAAAAGAAACCAAAATAAGCTGAGTTAAAAATGGGAAGCTTTTCTTGGAGTGTTTTTCGAAATGCTCTATAATGATTTAGAGAAAAGAATAGAAAGAAAATGTAATAAATGTTTAAATAATTAATTAAATAATTAAATTAAAAATTTCTTCTATTCCCTTGAATATACTGTTTTTATGCTGTTAATAAATAATGTCCTAACAGTATCTTAATAATCACCAAGAATCCTCTGAGTATGCTATTTTTTTTTACTTATTATTATTATAAACCTATTTGAACCACCTGGTTACCTCAGCGAATGGACTCCATTAGTATCACCTGTTGAGATGGACGAGTTCCACTTTGGGCCACTTTTAATTGGGTTTTCCAATGCGAGTGTGCAGGGAGGCGTGAGGGGAACTGAAAAATGGGAGAAAATTAATGCGCCCAGTTTGACTTTTGTGACATTTTCATTGCCACTTTTCATTCCGGCGCTCCAGTGGAGAGTGGAGTGTCCTGTATCCCTTGGAATACATTCATTGCTCTCTCACCTTCGTTCCTTCCACATGCTTATGCAAATCGCATTTTAATAAACTTGCCTTGCGTCAATTTTCATTTACATTTAGTCCACTGGGGCGTGGTGCCGCCCCCGACCACGTCCTCGTCCCCAGAATGATATGAAAAAAAAAATCCTAATTAAATTTGAATTTACTTTAAGCATTTGGGGCTTTGTTTGCTTTGTTTTTCACTGTTCTCCGCCGCCGCCGTCGCGCTTCATCGCATCGCCGGTGTATCCTGCGTGGGTTCCATTTACGTTTATTATTTTCCGGTTTTTCTTTTCTGTTGATTGCTCATTAAAATTTGAAATTTCATTTTGCTATACATATAAAAACAAAAAGTGGCAGAAATTCCGCCAAATTGAATTGAATTTAATATCAGTTTTCTAATGGTTTCACTCTGGCTCAAAGGCCGCTCCCGCCTTTTGTCGTATGAGGGAAATGAAATGGCCAATGGGGCAACTGGGGAAATGGGAAATGGAAGAAAATGGGGCAATGAGGAAATGCTTAGGGTGCAGCCATCATAATCCCTGATGAAAATATGCAAAATAAATATGGCGTAAGGAGATAAAACGGCCGGGGCTGGCCTAGAAAATCAATGCTAAACGCGTTAAGTGATTTTTAAAGTACATTTAACAGCCGAAGGCACGCGTGACTCGCACCCGACATATTTCTGCAACATATTTTCGGGTTTTTCGCAAAGTATATGTATGTATGTAGATATATGTGTATAAAACATTTTGCGATGTTTTTTAGCTTGTTTTGCTCGGGGTCACACGGAAACACGGAGCCGGAAGTGGCTGTGTGCGTGTAAGCGAGGGAGTGACTCTTACGGGGACAGGATGTGTTTGATCCCTGCTCTGAGGGGAAGAGGCTGCCTACACATGTTTATAACATCCCTGTTGATTGTTGGCCGCCCTCGCATGTCGCTAGGTGCCACTGATTGCCAACAAAACCGTTTCGGGCCTCTCGAGCCAATTTGCTGAGCAGTTGTTTCCAACAATTGACTAACATCTTTGGCGAGACAGTGGCTATTTTTTATTCCACAGAAAGTTGTTAAATTTCATAAACATTAAGAAATAAGTTTATATTTGACTTTCTTATATAAACACTTAATTCATAATATTATTATTATTTTATTGCAATAATATTCATTACAACTTTTAAAGCCAGAGCAACTATGGCCTACAGGCTAAATTCCTAATATATTTTTCAATGAATTTAACTACTTTTCAAGTTAACCTTCATTTTAAAGTAACAAACTCAAAAGTCACCTCTTAATCCAATTAGCTACCTTTCCTAAGTTCTTCTTGTAGTTTCCTTGGGCAATCACAGCTCGGTCGACCCGTTCCTTTCTCGTATTGTTTGAAGCCAAGTTACGCATACGCAGCGGTGGCCAAGTGGCTGACGATAGATTAAGTGGCTGACAAATGCTTTGATTACTTAATCAGGGCTGCCAGGATACGGATAAGGCTAAGGAGATGAAGCGGAACGGACGCTTAAACGAGCTTTAAATGTGCCCCTGAGTCAGCAGGCGCACAATGAGAGAGAATCACACGAGCTGCAAGTTGCACTCTGCAGCTGCACTTTCCGGGGCGGCAGCAGGGCCAAGGACCAAGGACGCAGAAGGATCCCGGGCGAGTGGCGAATTTAATTGAAATTGAAAGCACTTTTGTGTCCTTTTGCCCTGACTCTCGGCCCCTGGTCTCGGAACAGGGGAACTGTGGCGCCTGGCAGCCTGGGAGCCTGGGAACCCGACCCGCTCCGCTCCGTTGCATGCGACTAATTTGCGCCACTAATGAATTTATTTGCCACTTGTATGCTGGCAGCGGGGGCGTGGCATGCGATCCGCTCCGCTCGGCGAATAAAACAAAATAAATGAAACTACGAGCTATATAATATATATAAAGAGTGGAAAGCGACACTCTTGCCTGGCAGCTTCAAGAAAATACGGAATAAGGAATAAGGAAAAGCGGTGCCGAGTCGAAGCGAAGCCGTCGACAAACGAAATCGTTGGAAAATTAATTTTCCATTTGCACAGCGAAAAGGAGTGAGCGACACTGCATGTGTCGTCGTCTGGGGCGTCGAATTACAATTTATTGGCTGCTAAGTGGCTGCCATCGCAGGCCTTGACACTTTTCTTTGTATACCCTTTACCGAACAGTAGCTAATGATATTTGTTAGGCGAGTTTGAGAGGTATAAATGAAGGATTTTTATAAGGAAAAAATATATATATATATATTACCGAGCACGCTATTAAAAAACGCTGGCAACCAAAATCCGATGACATCCAACATGGTGCTCGACCTGGGATCGGTAAACACCAAAGGAATTTATTTGTTATATAATAATTTTATATAATAATTTATATATAATTGGTTATAAATTAAAAGCTAGAGCAACTACAGCTCGACTGGTTGGTTTAAAAGAATAAACATTTTACCGCTGCCGAACAGATTTATGATCCATGTTTCAGGAAGAATTAAAGAAATTTTAAATGCTCCAAATATTTTTGTATTAACCAAACTTCACACCTTAATTGCTAAAGCTCCCTTTCATATAGCAAAATAAATCCCCAAAAATTTGGTAAGAGCATCAGAAGAATCCTTTCAAGTTTTCCCAACCGAAACAAAACTAGTGTCAAATGCTTTTACGGATAAAAATAATAAATGGAAAATGTTACAAATATATATTATATATAACTTACTGCTGCAATAACAAAAGTGGATGCCCAAAAACTAAAACGAATTGCATTTAGTTTCCTGCCGCTGCAACTCAAAGGCAAACAACAGTGCGCGGGCAAACAGTAGTAGTAGTTGTAGTAGCTGCTTTAATTTTTAATTAAACATTTGCGAGAGCAGCAGAATCTGCGGCGCAGCTCCCAAATGCATCAGACCCGCACACACACACTCACACACACATATATAAATTCTCCACTCTGTGCAGTCCGGACAATTTATGAAATGCTCCCCGAGCATACATACATTGTGCGCCATGATTATTGCATTTTTTTCTTGTTGTATTTTTCGTTTCTGTTGGCTTTTCGGGCTGCACTGGGTTAGCCGTGGGTTTCGGAGTCTGGTTCTCTGGGGTTTGGGGCACGTGCATTCCATTTAATTGAATGGAGGAGCGGCTAAACATGAGCCGTAATTAGGCTTCATTTTTCTCCGTTTTCCCGCTCACTGGAGGCCACCTGAATTTCCTGAAATTGCTGCACCAGCGCGCTGCAGCAGCGTTTGGCCGAAAACAATGGGTTAAGAGGGGGCCCTTTTTGGCCCAGGTGGGGTTAAGGGTCAAAAGGGCGGAGCGACGAAACGACGACGGAGTGCCCGGCTTTGTGTTGCATTGCTGTTGCAGTTGCATGTAGACAGTGGCACAATAACTTCTTGTTATTATGCTGCAAGAGTCAGAGCGAGCAGCAGGCCAGGCCAAGCCGACCCGGGACCGGGGCCAGCCAACTACCAATTCATATTTGACTGGCACTCGGCAGGCAGTAGGCACAGGAAGTGCACTCGGAAAAATAGTGCTCATATTTCTGGGGCTCTTAAGAGACAGATGAATAATGTTTTTTATTTGAAAGTTTTAGGTATGACAGGAAATATTGCTATATCTCTCGGTACTGTATCGACATTCTACGCAAAAGTCTATAAAATAAAATTATATTTTACAGGGATATATATCTACGATAAATCGATATAATGTTAGCTATAACCGACCCATATTAACGAAATAAGAGACAGAACAATTATATAACTAATTTTTATTTAATTTTATAAAGGAGTTGAAAGCTGATATCGATCCGTCTATCGATTCTATAGAAGGAGATTTGACGCTAAAGTCGATATATAAATTGATATTGTAAAGCGCTATAAATGTAAGATAAATCGATATTCTTGTTGATAAATCAAAGAAATATAATTGAAAAAAAAGACATTAATGAAGTCTTTATATAAAGTATTTTTCATAATAAAAGTAATAATAATATTTTAACGTAAAATAAGATATTATTCGATATTTAAAAATTCAATAAATCCAAGTTTACAATAGTTTCTGTGAAATTTAATCCAATTAAACAAAGTTATTTAAAATTAGGGAACTAAGTTTAGGACTTCTCAAAAAGGCTAAGTTTCTTATTCCATAGAATGAATTTCATTTTCTCTCAGTGTGCACATATACTCGGAGACTGGAGACCCACACACGGGACTCGACCCGGCCTGTACTTGTTGTTTTTTTGCAATTTTCATGAGTGGCACTCGGGTAAAATATACTATTTATTTCGCTACTGAACGTTGCCGCTGCTGCTGCCGCTCCGAGGAGGAGCTGGGCTGGCCTGGCCTGGCTCTATGCCCCAAATGAACCACATTCCATTCTGATGTTGGGCCAACTTTTGCGTGGAGGAAGCAGGTGGAATGCAGGCCATTGTTGTTGGTGTTGCACTTCTACACTTTTGTTGGCTGTTATGTAAAAAGCTCGTTGAGTGAAAAACGTCGAGTTAAGTATGTGTATGTCCCAGCCCCTGAGTCTCTGTGTGTGTGAGTTTCTGCGTTTTAAAAAGCGATACGAAGCAACAGTGCCACAGATACAGAGATACAGATGCAGATGCAGAAGCCGGTGCTGAGGCACATCCTCATTTCTGGCCATATATCCCTGAGCTCGCTGGCTCAGCTCGGCAGCTCCTCGAGTGGCACTCATCGCGAGCGGCGGACAGGTGAAGAAGCTCCAACTACCCAACCGCCTGGCCACCCACTCAACTTGTGCCGCATTACCTTGCCCAAAACTATGGCTATAGCATATATATCTCCACCGTGGCAAAATTGAGGGTTCTTAAAAATAAATCTTAGATATACATAAATATATATATATATATTTCATATACTCCTATTTTAAATAGTTTAAAAGTGTCTAAAAGTATGTTATGATTTTTGAAAGAATT
Source organism: Drosophila tsacasi (assembly GCA_018904565.1). Classification (NCBI taxonomy): domain Eukaryota; kingdom Metazoa; phylum Arthropoda; class Insecta; order Diptera; family Drosophilidae; genus Drosophila; species Drosophila tsacasi. The sequence continues at coordinate 12,754 of JAEIHY010012408.1, forward strand.
ATATTGCCACAAATTCTGCTTTCTTTTATTATTGTAATATTTTATATATTTTAGTGCTTCTTTTATTATATTTTGGAAATTTATGTTTGAAATAATTTTATAAAGATTATAAAAGCATGTAAAGATTGCTAAACATTTTTATTTTAATAGGTTTTTTTAAACCAATTTTTTCAGACCAATTTTGAAGCTATTCAAATATTTTAATGCTTTTTTCTTATTAAAATTAAGAAGCTGCTATATGAAATAATTTTAAAAATGTCGGATGTTTATATGTTTCTACTTTCTTCATTACTATTTATTAAATTAAATATTTTTGTTGTATTCATGAATTTAATCATTCGAAAACCTTTTTTAAAATGAAAACATCAAACCAAATATAGAAAAAAATCCGGCTAAGTTCCAGGCTAGTTCTTTGGATATTTTTAAATGTCAACTTTAATTTCTCATTTCCCTTATTATATATTTTTTGGACAGTGCTTCCGCTAACATGCGACTACAAGTCTCAGTCTCAGCTTCTCCTAGTGCATATGTATTTGCTTAGTTTGCGTATTCGTTTTACGTTTTTCGCTTTTCGTGTCGTGCTTACTGCTTTGTGTGTTGTTTTTAGTTTTAATGAAATGTAAATGTTTAGTTATACACACAGAGTGGCTGTGTAGAGCGAGGTGGTTCTGTCATTAATAGCATGTGTAAGGTGGCTTTTGTGAGACTGAGACCTGAGGAGGCACTGGGCAAATACTAGAAAAAAATACAGTAAAAAAAGAAGGAACGTGTGCCTTCTTTTTTTAACCTGTTCCCACTGGCCAACAGCGATGCTGAATTTTCTATTTGAGAGATATTTTCAATGGACATAAAGAAAATTTTTTCATAGGGATTTTATATAAATTAAATTCGCTTTTCAAAGGGTATAAGAAAATGTATCCATTGAAGAGGTTTTTAATAGAAAAAAGTTCGAGTAAAGTAGAACTGGCTTTGCTGATAATGTTTAAGGGTTTCTGAAGTTTAAATGTAGTAATTTGTACAATAAGAATGTTTAAAAATATATATAATAATAATATTAGTTTATAAAATATAGTATATAAAATATAGTAAACGAATTTTAAATTAAAAAGACTTTAATAATGAAAACATACCTATATTAAGAGCCACAAATAATATGCCTTAGTGAAGACGGCATATTATGTACCATTTTCCAACTGGTGAGCAGTGGCAACATCTCATAAATGTGAAATGCGGAATGACAGATGACTGAGCGCCACGGGGCTCACACACGCGGATTGTTTGACGAGATCCGCTAATGAGGCGACACTGTCGAGCACTCTGCCGGGCTGAATGAGAGGATGTGTTTTGAGCATAAGGATAGTGCTCCGGTTCCGTGCTAATTGGACTACTGAGCTAAGGTACATCCTGGCTAATGCATTCTGACCACTGGCATATCAATTTGCAGTCATGCAGAGGCAGTAAATGCGTTTCCAATTCACTTTTTGGTTTTCTTTTTGCAGCCAAAAAACATTTATGGAAGCGATTTGTGCAACTGCAATTTCAAATTGCAATTGCAATTTCAATAAGCCAAAGTGCGTTTTGTGGTCTCTGCTTTGGAATATTTATTAAAAACATGCCCTGGGTGGCCATTTCAAATGGAATTCATTTCCGAGAAGAAGTCGAAACCCGTTTTTAACGCCCAGCTCCAGTAGTAAAACCGACAAGCAAACAAACAGTGGGCAATTTGTACATATTTGGGGTTCCACTACTGCAACGAGTGTTGACTTTAACACACGCTTGTCAACGTTGACCAAACGATACCGCCGGGAGGAGGGGGACTCGGGTTGGTGACTGGACTTTTGCCTGGATTTTCCCTGGG